>PITA01003871.1:6915-132106 GCA_004023965.1 Spilogale gracilis
CAGCCAGAGAGGGAACACAAGCAGGGGGAGTGAGAGAGGGAGAAGCAGGCTTCCTGCGGAGCAGGGAGCCCGATGTGGGACTCGATCTCGGGTCTCCGGGATCATGACCCGAGCCGAAGGCAGTCGCCTAACCAACTGAGCCACCCGGGCGTCCCTGTTGTTGTTTTTTTTTAATCATTTTTTTCTCTTGTTTCTTCCTAAAGAAGTGTGTGTGTGTGTGTGTGTGTGTGTGTGTGTGTGTGTGTGTACGAACAGGTGGGCAGAGCCCGGGCATTCCAGGGAAACTCAGTAACTTGTACAGGTTTCTAGGCCCCAGGGAAGGGTGCACAGAAGGCCCTCTTTTGCAGCCATCCTTAAACCAGGCTCTGCAATTAGGTGCCTCCAGGGAGCTTTGACAAATGCACTTTCCAGACCCCACTCCTGGAAGTTCTGATTCAGTCATTTTGAGGACCTCGAAATTGATGTTTCAGAGAAAGCACCTGGTGACTCTGTGGAGCAGCTGGGTTTGGGGACCCCTCGGAACCAATGCAAATGCAGCCTGTAAGTGGGAGCACACTTAAATCTCCCCCCCGTGGAGACTATAAATGCCAGATGACCCATGCAATTATGAATTTTAGCATTAGAACCACTCGCCATCTTTGGGCCCTCACTGTCTCTTTGATCTTTTTAAAGCACAGATATTAGCCTCTCTGCTTCCTGCACCTGGAAGCCATCCCATGACCCAGGTATTTGGGGGTGGGAGTCACTGTGGGACCCAGGTTCGGACCAGGTGCTTTAACATTCCACCTATTTGAGTGGGAGTGGGAGTCACACAGACCAGCTCAGGATATATACGGGCCAGACCTTGTGTCGTTTCCTGCCCTCTGCCCTGCCATCATGCCCCAGGGAGTCCAGGCTGCTTTCCTGCCCATGGGAGGCTGTGAGGTCAGTGGGCTGAAGGATCCACCCTGGAAAAGGAAAAGGTGCGAAAGGGAATTTGAGAATGTTTTAACTTGGGCTGGACCCTCATAGAACCGTCTAGAAAAATAAAGTTAGCCATTTCGATTTTATCATTGTTCTTCAAGTTCCACAGTGGAGAATCAGGGGCTAGTTTCCAAGGGGGGGATGCTGTTTTAGCTTTTGTGTATTTTGAAGTGGGGGTCTCAGGGGACCCAGGGCACAACGAGGGGAGGGAGGAGGAAACGGCTGCCCCTTGAGGAGCACCCAGAATAAGAACGGAGAGGTTGACGTGCCTGTGTGGGGTTGAAACGGTGGTGGGGAAGCAGTCTAATTCTTCAGTGACAACCCTTTGTTTTAAGATAAATTTAAACAGAGTTGTTAAGAGAGTTTCACGTTTGTACCGGTGCCTTTTATGAACAATAGTTTCCAAACCATTTAATCATGACCTTGGCACTTTCATCAGAACAGCACAATCCTCAATCTGTCCCTGGCTTTGCCGAGGAGCCCACACACTTCCTGTTCTCCTTAATCGCTTCTCCCATCTGGGAAGCACTGGGCTCTCAGGAAGACACCTGTTTTCTCGCCTGTTATTTTCAAAGCTTGGATCCCGTATTGGTCCCAAATGGTTGTGAGTGAGGAGACAGGGGCCAGAGAGGGTCAGGCGTGTTGGTCCTGGGGGACCAAAATCATGAAATATCTATGAAGGACCTCATCATCTCAGTGTCTACCTGTCAATTCCCGAGTGAGGTTGGGCATGGTTCATGTATTTTTTCCTTAGTGAAAGGTGACTTCTGTCTATTTCAGGAAAATAGAATTGATGGAGGGTGAGAAGAGGAAGATTTTGAAGAAGAATTAAAATCAGAATTAGAAGAAAAAAGAAACACAGAGTTAGAAGAGGAAAAAAAAAATCTTATTTGAGAGAAATCCCAGGTGTCCTTAGAAGGCTTGAGCCTCTATTTTGGATTATTCTGTTTGTGTCCATGAATAGATTTCTTGGTATTTGATAAAGAGAATGAGGCTTAAATGAACAAGGAAACAGCCATATCTTTTTTTTTTTTTAATTAGGAGAGTGTTTTTATTTTCATTTATTTATTAAATTTTATTTTATTTTTTCAGTGTTCCAAGATTCATTGTTTGTGTACCACACCCAGTGCTCCATGCAATCTGTGCCTTCCTTAATACCCCCCACCAGGCTCACCCATCCCTCCACCCCCTCCCTTCCAAACCCTCTTAAGAAATGCTCCCGTGCTCATGTGCGCAGGGGATCTGAGGACTCAACCATAAAGGCTAAGGATAGGGTGGTGTGTCATGAATTTTTGACCTTTCCTCAGCCCTGTGTTGCAAGGTGGCATTCCTGATGAGCTCACCCCAGGTGGCCTTCAGCAAGGGCTTACTGGCTTCAGTCAGCTTTCCTGGCAGCATGATGCACTTTCCCAGCATTGGCAATTCCCACCTGGACAACTTCCCACAAGAGTCCCAGGGGCCAGTACCTCCCATTCTTCTACAAAGCGAAGCTTGTGTGGAACAGCAGTGTCTCCACCTCAGGCAGAAGCCACCATGGACTTGGGCATGGCGGATGTCACCGGGGTACTGTCCTGGAGGGTGGCAGAGAGATGGTGTAGGGAATGTCGACACAGTGTAAAATTCAGGCCCTGCCCTCAAGTCCCATGCTGTCCACCTGGGAAGGCAAAAAAAAAAAAAAAAAAAAAAAAAAGGTCATGGGAAAGAGTATAAGAGTGTTTATTCAAGCAGGTTAGAACTGAAAAACAACAGAGTTCATGAGTGATTAGAGCATGATAGGGCTAATCAGCAGAGGTATTCTAAAAAGGAAAGCTTCAAATTCAAAGCCAGGTAATGTAATAATAATAATAATAATAATACCAATCATGAGCAAACAACAATATAATAAAATGCTGTGATGTTATTTTTCCCAAAACTCAAAGCTCATTAAAAAGCTGACCTCATTTGTTATAGCATTTGTGAGACACAAGCATCATTATCCTCATGTTGTGGCAAAGAAATGGAGGCTCAGGAGATTGAGTCTTTGTTTCTGGTATGTTCCATGCAGATCAAAACTCAAAACTCAGACTGTGGATTGAATCCTTGGTGTCACAAGAATCCTGAAGTTTACAAGCTCTGTCTCACTTTCATTCTTTCTTTTTTAAAAGGTTTTATTTATTTATCTGTCAGAGAAAGAGAGAGAGAAAGAGAGAGAGCACAAGCAGGGGGAGCAGCAGGCAGAGAGAGAAGCAGGCTCCCCACTGAGCAGGGAGTTAGGTGGGGTACTTGATCCCAGGACCCTGGGATCATGACCTGAGCTGAAGGCAGTCGCTTAACTGACTGAGCCACCCTGGCATCCCTCTGTCTAGTTTTCTTAAAGCTCTTTCTGAGGACACACTATTGCATTAATTATATCACCAGGTGGGAGGGGGAGTAGCTAAGTAATTCTTAGAGGTTTATAAAACAGTGTATTTGAAATTATTTCATTTTTGGACACACGTGAAAAAATGATATACATAAATTTATTAACAGTGGTTATACCTGATATACAGAATCATGGGTTATCTTTATTTTTTTGATCTACTTGTAAATTATAGAAATGAGTATGCTTTGTTTTTGTATTACTGGGAAAAATACCCCTAAAACAGAAGAAAAGGTTTTAAGGTTTTAAAGCAATTTCTAATTTATTGTTTTTTAAAAGATTTTATTTATTTGACAGAGAGAGACACAGTGAGAGAGGGAACACAAGCAGGGGGGTGGGAGAGGGAGAAGCAGGCTTCCCATCAAGCAGGGATCCCACCAAGGGGCTGGATCCCAGGACTCTGGGATTATGACCAGAACTGAAGGCAGACTCTTAATGACTGAGCCTCCCAGGTGCCCCTCTAATTTACTTTTAGATAGTTATACCTGTTTTATTTTTAAACATTTTTAAAAAAGATTTTATTTATTTATTTGACAGAGAGAAACACAGCTAGAGAGGGAACACAAGCAAGGGGAGTGAGAGAGGGAGAAGCAGGCTTCCCGCTGAGCAGGGAGCCCAATGCGGGGCTCAATCCCGGAACTCTGGGATCATGACCTAAGCCAAAGGCAGTCGCTTAACCAACTGAGCCACCCAGGTGCCCGCCTATTTTATTTTTATAAAAGAAAGCATTTTGCTAAATATTAGAAAATTCAAGTTAGAATAATCACTTTATATTCTTGTAACTTTGTGTATATTATACATATACCTAGTACTTTAAATTTACCATAATTCCTTTAGTCAGTTCCCTACTGTTGGATATCTGCTTTTTGTAACTTCTTACTAGTATAAGAAATCTAGAGTAAATGCAGCTAAAATGAATTAAAATGAAAGTAGAAACACCCTGCCCTTCCCCCAGAAGATTCTGAAAAATGGGCAAAAATCCTTTCTGGGAAATTTTATTCATTTCTCACCCAGTTTGTGTGTGTGTGTGTGTGTGTGTGTGTGTGTGTGTGTGTGTGTGTGTGTTTGGCCAGATTGTGATCTTAACTAAAGAATGGAAAGAAAGTAATATATGTTAAATGCCTACAGCCACCCACAAATGCATCTTTATAATACTTCTTGTTTTTGTATTTTAGTTTTGTACTTTAGTAGGTTTTAAAATCAGGAATTATTAGAGTTACAGAAGGGAGAGAAGTCCATTTTAGATGGATAGTCTTACTGTAGGAAGGATCAAACACAATCATAGGTGATTTTACAAAATCTTTCAGTAGGATGGATAAAGAAATAATTTGGGGTATGTGTTTAGGGGGGGTGGGGTATAACTTATTGTTCACCTGCCCAGATATCCCTGGAAAGGGTTGCTCCATTTGCTTTTCTGAAGAACAGTAGAATAGTTGCAGTTCTCATCATGTATCTCCCCAGTGTCCAAGGATAACTAAATTTTGTATCCAGGAAATATTTCCATGTTTTTGGCAACTGTGCAAGGAATGGGGGTGGAGGACCTCAAAGATGAATCAAGAACCACCTCAGATGCCACCTCTTGACTGACATCTTCTAGAGGTTTTCTAGGTTCCCACAGGATGTTTTTATTCCTCTATAGCACTTACCACGTGATGATACAATTTGTTTAGGAAATCCTCTTTTTTTGGGGATGACAGGATTTGCATGGAAGATTCCTATTGAATCTTAGACTCTGGAGGAATCTTCAGTGCATGGGGGCAAGCACAACGATCTGTTCAAGGTTTGTCCCTATCCAGTAGGTGGTGAACTTCCCTGGGGAGGTCCCTAGAAAAGGCCTCATGTTGATTGAATGAATGGTGAATGAGTTGGCTCATGAAGGATGATCACAACTCTGTCATGCATAGAATGGAGAGAAAGGAAAGAGAAAGACTGGGCAAAATCCTTTCATGGAGGTGAAATGATGGCTTGAAGACACTGCGGGATTGCTTGTCACCTCTGCCCTGCACTTGGCTTCTGTCACTGAGTTGACCGCCCTGCTTGCCTCCATGCATTGAAGATTTTAGCTGAGTGTCAGAGTCAGTGTGACTCTTTAGTACCAGTCCTGCAGAGAGGCTGGAATCATCTCCAAAGAGAGAATCTCCTGAAAAGCTGGAAATGTGAGTAGGTAGTTGGGAAAGTTGAGTGGGTGGTAGAAGAGCAGCTGGATTTCTGTCTTCTGACCTCATATTAAAATAGAAGTTTTCATCATCCTCATTTCTCCAAGCCTTGACTTTTTTTCCCCTATAAGACAAACTGCCATTTCTTGTTTACTCCCCAAAACAAATGCCAAAACTATTTAAGAAACCCAGATGGACCATTTATGTGAAAGACTCTGGTCACAGAGTTGACAGTTGTCCCCTGATACCTGTCCTCCCCTTCTTTCACAATGGTAGGAGCCCAGATTTTTGGCTTGGCCCATGGATGCCCAGAATAAAGCCTGTATTTCTTTTCAGCTTTCCTTCCAGCTATGGAACTCACATTAGCTACGTTCTGACTAATTAATGGACCTTAGTGGCGAATGCAACTTATAGGAGATGTTCTCAAAGAAAAGGGACTGTGTGCATTTCTTTTCTTGTTGGCAGGAGGGTAGATATGATAGCTTAACTCCAGCGGCCATTATGGGTCATGAAGTAACCATGGGGCTGGAAGAAGAGACCCCATAGCAGAACTGCAAGATTGGGGAAGCCTGGGTCCCTGAGAGTGTGGAGCCCTCTTCCAGCTCTGGACTAACCAACTGCTCTACTTTTTGAAAGTTGGGAAAAAAAAAAGAAAGTTGGAGAGATAAACTAATTTATTTCAGCTATAGTGATATTGGATTGTTCTATTAAAGCAGAACCTAATTCTTACTAATACAGCAACTGTAAGCTGAGGAGAGTATTTTGCTGATTTACTTCAACGAGGCAAACCACAAATCTGTCTCCCTTAACCCAGCAGTTCCCCTGGGAGCTTGGCTGATGGTGTAGTGTGAACTGGAGGCCAAAAACCTGTGTGGTTCAGATTTTAGAAAGGCTTTTGGTCAGGGAGGTCCAGAGTACAGGGGGGAGGGTATGGCCTTGCAGTCAGAAAGACTGGGTTAAAACACTGGATCTATCATTTACAATTTGTGTGCTTTGAACTTCAGCTTCTGAGTTATGACTATTAATCAGATACTGAGAATTTTTTAGTGCATGATACATAGGCACTAAAAACATAGTTATTATTATTAAAATACACGAAGTGTTAATAGAACCTTATAATCCAAGGTTTATAACATTCTTGCTTTCATGTTTCATACCGAAACATTGACTCATGTTACCGAAATAAATTCTCACATAGAAACATAAAAGCTTTAAGCAAAACCTCCTAAAAGTAAAAATTTCTTTCAATACCTAATAAGATATTTTTGCTCAATAATAAATATGAAGTGATGTCTTCTCCTTTTTATGACAAGCAAAAGCAAATCTCTGCTATGGAGAAGGACTGTAAATATCTGTCTTGAATCAGGATTCTTGATCTCAGGAAGCAGAACTATAGAGGCTAATTTTAACAGAAAGAAAGTTGATACAGGGCGTTAGTAGCTTCTGGAATCTCCCGGAAAACCAGAGAACCAGGGTTAGAAAGGACCAGGCAGGAACAGCACAGCCTAGAGAAGCTCCAGCCATATCAGGTGGTGGGTCTGGAGAAGAGCCCACTGGAGCTGGGCACCTATGAGCTAGGGATTGGAAACTGGAACTCCAGCCATACCTACCACAGAAGAGAACTTTGGCAACCACAATGGCCTGTCTCCAAGTTACCACTACCTACATGGCTCCATTGGACCCTAAAACTCTATGTGATGCTGGGTAGAACCTGGGTCACAGGCAGGCACCAAGGAAGGGGAGATGTAGCTTTGAAACTCTTCAGACCATAGAGAAGGAAGGGTTAGCCTGTATTACATGAGTTTCCCTAGAATGCAGAGCCTGAGACAAGGGTTGCTATTTGGAAAGTGATCCAAGGGAGAGAAATGGGTGGTTGAAAAGATCTCTAAGCCAGAGATAATGGCATTAGTTCAAATTGACAAGTTCAGTGATTCCAGCCATGAATGTGATTAAAGACACAAGAGGTAAACACAGTTCAGGATGGAAATAAATTCCCTCCAGTTGTGAGGAATCACTATAAAAATCATACATGCCATAGGTTGGAGACAGAAGTGGTGTCACTAAGAGGCGACTGTAGTAGTATTGGCAGAGAATGCAGGGCTTGAGATAGGAAAGGGACAGTGAGGAGCAAAAGATTGGGGCTCGTGGTGTCTCACTGATGGGCCTTGATGCTTACCAGCTTATAGAGGTGAGGAGGACAGCTTGAGATGGTGCTGGGTGTCTGGTCCTGGTGCTCAGGATCCTGGCATTGTCTTCCACCGGGATCCAGAATCCTGGAGAGGGCACACATATTGGATGGAGATGGTAGGGTGATGAGTTTATCTCACGTATGCTGGACTCCAGGTACCTGTGTGTGCAGTATTGTTGGGGATGTGGGTCTGGAGTCAGGAGAGAGGTCATGGCTTGGAATTTAGATATAAGAATTTATATTTCAGGGGAAAGTAAAGGAAAAGAAATTGGCAAAGGAGGCTGAGAAGTCCCACACACTGCTGCCAGACCAGACACGTCTCTTACCTCTGTTCCTGGTGATGGGTGTAGGCATTCAACCTGCTTCTCTTCCTCCTGGGTGCTGACATTTCCAGTTCTGACCCCATTATGGTTCTGTCCTCTTGGGGAGGCAGTGTCTCCAGCTGTTTCTACTTCTTCTGGAGCCCTGAAGACAAGGAACTGGATTTTCTTATTTACTTGTCTGTTTATTTCTGAAATAAATTTTACTCCTAATCACTGCTGCTTAATACAAATTGGAATAATAAAATCCACAAACTCATAAGATTTGGAGAATCTTAAAAAATTCATATGGTTTTGATTCCCTGTCTGTGTTCATGACTCCCTTGCTGAGATGGTAACTGGAATCTCCCTGATTCCTTCTCTCTGCTTTCATGGCTGGGGATGAGACTATTAACCCTTCTCTCTCCTTCTGATCCCTTGTCTCAGGGGAAGGACATGACTCCGTAATGACCCACTTTCTGGCATAGGCTCAGCGATGGAATTTTTGCAAAAAGATATATGTCTTTTGCTCCCATAGAGGCAATTTGCAGGTTTGAGAGCCTCCCCCAACCCAGCGCTATCCATATTCTCTTGGCTTCTGTCCTGAGTGGATTTGGACTCTGAATGGTATTGCCCAACCCAAGAATCAAGGGGTCTTCAAGAAAGAGGTCATTGTCAGCTGTGTCATGTGCTTGTGTAGGTTGATAAAGGGGAGGACTGAGAAGAGGCTATTGAACCTGGCAGCCGGGGAGTAATTGGTGATTCCTGGGGTTGGATATACCATGCGGTATGCAGTTAGGCAAGTTTATACTTGCAACAATAACCTAAACCATAGAAAAATTGTCTGTACCCTACATCCTATTGATAGCAAACCTCTAACAAGAAAATATCTCAATTTCTGTGAGCAATGAAAGCAGTGCGTGTGTACGCGTGCATGCGTAAGAATAAGGACAGGGCTGAGTTAGATTACCATCAATGTTCTGTAATCACAAGGGGCAACAGGGAATCCATGGGAACTCAGAGGAAATACTTAAGTAATGTCCAAAGCAGAAAAATGCATGCATTGAAATGGTAATATTGCATGTGCTGTCATGTATGGAAGCAAAACGCTTTTCTTCCTTGGACAGCTGACTGTTATGCATGCTGAAGTCTCTCTTTATGTCATAAGTTTCAGTATTGAAAGGATATCACCACTGTACAAGTGGCCTGTTAAAGGAATCACAGTGTACACCAGTTGTACCTAAACCCCACTCCCCGAAAGTCTGACAAGTGGGAACTGATATTTTCTGTATCTCACTGGGTGAACATGAATCCTTATTTTTTTTTTTTTTTTAAGAAAAATTCTGAGGTGCCTGGGTGGCTCAGTGGGTTGAAGCCTCTGCCTTTGGCTCAGGTCGTGATCTTAGGGTCCTGGGATCGAGGCCCGCATTGGGCTGCTGTCTGCTCGGAGGTGAGCCTGCTTCTCCCTCTCTCTCTGCCTGCCTCTCTGCCTACTTGTGATCTCTCTCTCTGTCAAATAAATAAATAAATAATCTTAAAAAAAAAAAACAAGAAAAATTCTGATTTGTTTAAATGTTATTAAAGTGTTCAAAGGAAAAGATCAAGCCCCTTTATAAATAGGAAATCTATAGGGACATCTACATTTGGAAATTTACAGGGCTGGTTAAGGAGAAGATTTAAGCGTTCAATGTAGAAAGATCTTATTAACAAAGGCAAGCAGATGTCCTGGGAGGTGAGGAGCAGCTGGATGGCAGAGACAGAATTAGAGTCCCAGGGACACTTTTGCTGGTTAAGCCTGCCCTAGGGTCTTTGAAAGTGCTCTGCCTTAAAGGAGGAATTAGAGTCAGAAATATTTAGGGTAAAGGGAGAATCATTACATATGTGACAACTCCTACCTTCTCTCCATGGTCTGTAAATGACAGTTTCTGTGATTTCACTCTGCCCTAGCCCTCCAAGCAGGCTGAGCCTGACAGAAGAGGCAGGGACTACATACGGGTCTGAGTAGTTGATATCCAAAATATAAGTTCATAAATAGTCCTCAGAAGAAAGAGTGTGTGATTAACAATTGACTTCCATTTCTCTTTCCCCTTCCTCCATCTCTCCTTCCAATTCTTTCTTCCTTTCCTCCTTCCTTCCTTCTTTCCCTGACTTTATCAGATATGTGTTGCACACTCATTTGATGCCTGGCCTCCCTTGCCCCGCAGCTGGTTGTGCTGGGCCCGCGGTGAGCCTGCGGCATGGTTGTACCAGCTCAGAGAGAAGCACGAGTCTCCCCAGGGCCTTGGAGCTGGGACACATAGTTCACAGCCGATAGGTGCCAGGCGTGAGCCGAGCTAGGATCGGGTGATGAGGAGTTGCAGGGGTGAGGAAGAGTAGATGATCTTCAGAAGGCAGAAGTGGAGTGAGGGGGGCTAGGGGATAAGATGGGGGCTACGAGGGTTCCTAGCTGTCTGTTTTGCACATCAGGGCAAGTGGTGAATACAACAGAAGAAATATTGGGAGAAAAAGTATTTTAGTATTAGATGAATTGAATTTAAGATATAATGAGAGATTTTAGTGCCTGTAGGCTTGGTTATTTTACATCTAGTTTAAATACAGTCTAGTACAGATGAACATCTTGTCTACATACATATGTCTGGACATATAATAATAATTATTAATTATGATAGAATAATAATTAACAATATAGTGGCAGAATAAGCCACCCTGTCTCCTTCCCCCTCTTTTTTCCCTTCCAGTCCTCACTCCAGCATCTAACTCTGTGAGAGGCAGTCATCATTGACTAGAGATAGGTTTGTGGGACCCCTTTGGAAGACCCTGAAAACCCAGGCCTGCCTCTGTGGAGGGCATGAGGGAGGAACCCACATCCGTGGGAGCCAGCAGTGGTCCAGGCTGCGTGGGGCAATGCTGGGACCCTAACAGAGGACGGAAGGATAGAAAGGGGAAGAGGACTGGAGAGTAGGCAAAGGAGAGCATGCTGTGTGTCCAAAGAAGACCATCCCTGGTGGACTGTGTAGGGACCAGAAGTGCCCTGAAGAGATAAGAGATGTTTTGTTTCATCTTCTGGCCGCAGTGACCGACTGATAGTGAGGCTGCATTATTTCTGGTAAGGAGCTATGCTTTTGTAGCCTTTAGATGTTTTGGAGCTTAAGGCAAGATAGTAGTAATAGATAACACTTATTGAGCTAATTATTAGCGTATCTCCAAGCACATGCTTATTGTTCACATACATAATCATAGTAACCTTAAGACAAAAGTACTGTTAGTCCCCCTTTATGGATGAGGAAGTGAGGCCTTGGGAGCGGCTTGCTGATGGAACTAGGGATTCAAACTCAGAGCCCACATCCTTAACCATTACGCTCTACTAAATGTTCTTGGGATAAAGGTGGCTGGGGCAGCTCAGAGAGAGCATGTGATGAGAGGGAAGAGCAGAAGTCTGAAGAAAGGAACTTAGGAAATAGTGGTCTTTAAAAGGTGAGTGGGAAAAGAAGAGTCCTCAGAGAAGAAGGAGGAGTAGCCATGGAAGGAAGAGAAAAGTCAGAGAGTTGTCATGGCAGCCAAAGAAATGGAATTTTGATAAGGAGGGAATGGTTGGCAGCCAGTACTGCAGAGAGGTCAAGTACGATGAGCACAGAAACATATTCATTGAGCTAGACAATATGAAGGACACTGGCATAGTTGATCTTAGCCAAAGCCAGATTCAGGAGGGTTTAGGAGAGAATGGGGAGAGAGCAGGTAGAAGCAGAAAGTTCTGACGACTCCAGAAAGCGAGGAGGGCTGGCGGGGAATGTCAAATTGAGAGTCTTTATTGTTTTTTTAGGGTGAGGAGACTTCTGTGGAGGGCTTGTATGCTGACAGAGCAAAAGAGAGGTTGAAGGCACTGGCTAAACAGGGGGTGACTGAGGGTGAGAGAAAGAGAGAGGGTGAGAGGGAGAGGGACAGAGAAGTGGGGGGGAGAGAGAGAGAGACAGATAGAGAGACAGAGACAAAGAGGGAGACAGAGAGAGAGAGAGAAATAGTGAGAGACACAGAGACAGAGGCAGAGAGAGAATCTCTAGAGCAAAGAGTACAAGTCCCTGAAGGAGCAGCTTTAGATAAAGGTAGGATGCCTCCATTGTGGAGACAGGAAGATACATGTAAGGTCACAGATGGCTGAGGAAGAGCATAAGGCTTCATGTCTGGTGTTTTCTAATTGCTGTCTGCAGAAGGAGGCAAAGTCATCTGTTGAGAGTGAGGGTAGAAGGCAGAGTTGGGGTGGGCGGAGGACAAGGTGAAAGTTTGCCAGCTAAGGGTGGGTGATCATGGACTGCAGTATCAGCCCAGGTGTGGTACTCCTCCCCTGTCATTAGACAGCTAGGCTAGCCCAAATTTTCACTGTCATAAATGGAACAGAGAAGGAATGGTTGACTAAAAATAAACTTAAATTTTTTTTAAATTAAAAAGAAAACACCTTTGATAATATTCAAAAGAGACCTACTGTTGGGGCATGGGGAGGAATAAGAGACCCATGGAGGGTAGCTTCAAAGTTAATCATTCTTGAAAGAAAATACCAGTAACTAGTGTCAATAATTTCCAATCAATTTTTAAAAAGATTTTATTTATTTGAGAGAGAGAGAGTGAGTAAGAGAGAGCATGAGAGGGGAGAAGGTCAGAGGGAGAAGCAGCATCCCCACGGAGCTGGGAGCCCGATGTGGGACTTGATCCTGGGACTTCAGGATCATGACCTGAGCTGAAGGCAGTGGCTTAACCAACGGAGCCACCCAGGTGCCCCTCCAATCAAATTTTTATATCAATTCAGTTCTTTCATGCTGATTAAATTGCTTTTAGCCAAATTGCTTTCCATTAGATTAACTTTTGGTTAAGTCACTTGGAGTTGGGTTTATAGAAAAGATACAAAGTTTGGACAAGTGAACAAAAGAGCCTGTTGGCCTGTCATATGCCTCTCCTTCAAATTCCATTTTTTTGAGCCATAGCCCTTATATTTAGTGTAAAATAGAAGAATTTTTATAGTTGGAAAAATGAAAACTTTAGGTAGCTCTTTGGATAGCTGTTTCTTAGTTAGAAACACAAGTACCAGCCTTTCTGTATGAGACTCTCAGAGGCACAAGCATCAAAAAATTGTTGGTTGTTCTGTGGGCCTGATTTCTAGAAATCTTTCAGAATTTCCAAATTAAGTGTGAAAAATATTATTGTAAATAAATTATCCATAATATAAAATTTGAATAGTAAACAATTTTACCAGTAAATAAGAGGGAACAAAAATACTCATAAATGATACTAAAATACCAAATTTTAGTAAGCACTGGGAATTTCTTTTTTTTTTTTTAATACTGGGAATTTCTAAAACCATGATTGTTTAAATAGGAGTCTACATTTTTTTTTTGTTAAAATCTCTTTATGGGAAAGATGGCAAAGTTAGTGTAATAACAAGTGTGTAAAATTTTCTATTTCCTGGAATTTGTTATATGCGCCCAATTAGCTTAGATTTATCCTTCCCTCTAAACTGGCAGAGAAACCAAAAGAAACAGAAATCAAATACAAATTCATAGCCTGTGCATAAAGGGGCAAAAAGAATTAAGCACTTCATGGGGCACCTGGGTGGCTCAGTTGGTTAAGCAACTGCCTTCGGCTCAGGTCATGATCCCGGAGAACTGGGATGGAGCCCCACATCGGTGGCGGGAAGCCTACTTCTCCCTCTCTCACTCCCCCTGCTGTGTTCCCTCTCTCACTGTGTTTCTCTCTGTCAAATAAATAAATAAAATATTAAAAAAAAAGAGTTAATCACTTCATTCATATTGTAACCTAAGATGGTATATCAAGTCCAAAATAAAGTCCAGGACCTTTCAGATCATGGCAGAGTCACTCTCAGGTGGTATCCCAGAAAGAAGCAAGACTTGGCTCTTGTCTGCTTCTAGCCTAATTCAGACCAAGGGTCCCTCCCTTGAGTCCTCCAGTCCTTGATGTCAACTGAATCCAAACATGTTTTTTAAAAAAATCTTTCTGTACTTCTCTTCTGCCTCCCATCTAGATACTTGAGTTGCCTGTTGATCTTTTTTGGTCTACATTCAGAGTTTTATCCTTTGCTGGAGATATCCAGAAGCCACTTTTGTTTACCAATTCACAGTGATGCATATGCAGGGAGGACCTCTGTACATTTACCCAAATAGGCAGCACAGTGGGGCAGGCTCAGTGGGAATCAAGGCCAGGGTCAAAAAGACTAGAATAATGGAAGCCCACAGAGGCTCCTTAGACCTCAGAAAAGGTTGATCCTCTGTTCTTTTTTTTTAAATAATAATTTATTTTATTTTTTCAGTGTTCCAAGATTCATTGTTTTTGCCCCACACCCAGTGCTCCGTGCAATTCGTGCCCTCAGTACCCACCACCAGGCTCTCCCATCCCCCAGCCCCTTCCTTCCAACTCCCTCAGTTCATTTCTCAGCGTCTAAAGTCTCTCATGCTTCATCTCCCTCTCTAATTTACCCCAGTTCACATTTCCTTTCCTTCTCCCACTCTCCTCCATGTTACTCCTTATGCTCCACAAGTAAGGGAAACCATATGATACTTGACTTTCTCTGCTTGGCTTATTTCACTCAGAATAATCTCCTCCAGTCCTGTCCATGTTGCCACAAAAGTTGGTATTCATCCTTTCTGATGGAGGCGTAATATTCCATTGCATATATGGACCATATCTTCTTTATCCATTTGTCTGTTGAAGGGCACCTTGGCTCTTTCCACAGTTTGGTGATTGTGGCCACTCCTGCAGTGAACATTGGGATACATATGGCCCTTCTTTTCACTACATCTGTATCTTTGGGGTAAATATCCAGTAGTGCAATGGTGAGGCAATAGGGTAGCTCTATTTTTAATGTTTAAGGAAAAAGCTTCACAAAAGGGCTGGTATTTCAGTAGGTTAGGCAGGGAAGCATAAATAGAACTCTGTTGAGTAATATAGAGGATTATGTTTGACTGCAGGTAAGATCTGTTCATTCAGTAATAAGAAACTTTGTAAGATTCTAAGTTAATTGCTTAAAATAAGTATTAGATAGGTAAAGCCAAATTACAGGGTATATGAATACTAAGTTATCTTTCCAGCCTGTAATAAATCCTCATTCTCTGATTACCAGTCAGCTGCTTTTCCTATCCACAGAGGTCCTGGTGGCAGCCATATTTTGTGAACAGCTCTGAATACTGTTGATTGGACCAGAGCAAGCATGTGATCAAGCTGGAGTGATGGGAGATTTTACTGGCTCTATGGCTATGCAGATTGGTTTAGGAATGAACACCTGACCCAAGCTCCCAGAGTCCTACCCCAGAGAGTTAGGTTTAAGGAGAGAGGGGAAGAGTGAACAAGAGCAAGTGAGAGAGGCACCAGAAATAAAAATCAGAGTGGACCATTGATGTAAAGCTATAGAATTTCTGGAAGAAAACATAGGAAAGAATCTTTGTGACCTTGGATTAGGCAAAGATTTCTTTGTTAGGACACCATGAGTGGGAACTGTAGGAGAAAAAATTCCTAAGTAGGTCTTTATACACAAAAAAAGCTATTCTTTGAAATGTACTGTTGAGAAAAATCAAAGGACAAGCCACAGACTGGGAGGAAATATTTGCACAACACATATTTGATAAAGGACTCATATATAGAATATATAAAAACTTTTACAACTCAATGAAAAGAGAAACAACCCTCCACTTGATCTTAGCCAAGAGGCTGAGAAGTGATGAGAAACAACCCTCCAAAAATTGACAAAAGAATTATACAAATCCTTCACTGAAGAAGAGATGTGGATGGCACATAAGCATGTGCAATGATGCTGAACATCATTATTTATTAGAAAAATACAAATTAAAATCATAGTGAGATAACACTGCATACTATTAGAATGGCTAAAATTAAGAAGACCGGCCATAATAAGTGTTTAAAAGGTTGTAAAGTGGCTGGAATTCTCACATGTTGCTAGTGGAAACACAGAATGGTACAGCCACTTTGAAAACAGTTGGAGAGTTTCTTATAAAGTTAAACATACACTTAAAACACGACCCAGTAATCCCATTTTTAAATATTTTCCCAAGAGAAACAAAAACATAAACATATGTCTACACAAAGACCTGTTCGTGAATGGTCAGAGAAGCTTGATTCATAATAACCTCAACTGGAAACAACCCAAATGTCCATCAACAGTGGATAAACAAATTGTGATGTATTTATACAAGATAATAACAAAAGGGAACTAACCACGAATACTCATAAGAGCAGCATGGATGTATCTCAAAGTCATTATGTTGAGTAAAAAAAAAAGTCATACTAGGGGCATGGGTGGCTCAGTCGTTAAGCATCAGGTCATGATCCTAGAGTCCCTCGATTGAGCCCCGCATCGGGCTCCCTGCTCGGTGGGAAGCCTGCTTCTCCCTGTCTCACTCTGCCTGCTTGTGTTCCCTCTCTCGCTGTGTTTCTGTCTGTCAAATAAATAAAATCTTCCAAAAAAAAAAAGTCAGACTGCATATTGCATGACTTTATATGAAATTCTAGGAACGTCAAAGTGTTGGGAGTAGATCAGTGATTTCTAGGGCTGAAGATGGGGGAGAGGATGAACTGAAAATAGCACAAAGGATTGTTTGGAGTGATGGATTGTAATTGTGGTCATGGCTGCATGACCGTATATGTTTGTCAAAACTCACGAATAATACACTTAACAAAGAATAACTTTTATTATATATAACTGATTCTTCATTCCGAATGACGAGAATAGAATGAGTGCTCGGGGGCTAGACGCCTGGGAGCGTAAACTGTGAGAGCAGGTAGGACCTGTGTGCTGCCACAGAATAGCCAAGGAGAAAAGTCTGGTCTGCAGAGAGTGGAAGATGATGTGCATCAGGATCTGGAGAGAGATTTCTACAGCTCTCTGCATCCCTGGTTCCAACTTATACCTGGGGCCCAGGCGCATTCCTGTCCCGAGTTCTGTGGGCCCCTTATAATGAAGTTCCTTATTTTGGCCTAAGCATTCTCAATGGATTTCTGTCACTTGCAATCAAAAAAGCTCTACTTTTTCAAGAAGAAATGGGCACCTCTGAAGAACACTGAAAACAAACTTTTCTCATGGATGCAGTCAGAGAATTTTTCTACAAGGAACATGTGTTTGATAAACTAGCTTTGCTAGGATTTCCAGAGGAGAGGAGTACAAAGAGCACTGCACTGGGGTCGGGACCCTAAGGTCTAGGCCTGTCTCCACGACCCAGTCGTTGTGCTGTCGTGGGGAAGTCTACTCCTCTCACTGAACTTCCATTGTCTCACATGTAAAAGAAGCAATTAAACTGGATTCACAGTTTGTAAGTCTTTATCCAAATCAGATAAACA
This sequence comes from Spilogale gracilis, assembly GCA_004023965.1. Classification (NCBI taxonomy): domain Eukaryota; kingdom Metazoa; phylum Chordata; class Mammalia; order Carnivora; family Mephitidae; genus Spilogale; species Spilogale gracilis. The sequence continues at coordinate 24,271 of PITA01003871.1, forward strand.
TCCCAATAGCCAAAACAGGTACCACAAGTTGATGTGGAGGGAGGCCCCAACTTACTTGAAGTCCAGGAAGGCAGCAAAAATAGAGCTTACGGATTGTCGTGTTTGAGGATTAAAGAGTGGGAAGTCATCTGTATTAGCTGGAATACAAATATAGGAACCAAGAATGTAAACACACCTGTACGATGATGACAGAAGGAGCAGGGCCTAAAAATGAATGTTTAGAGTTGGAATCTAGGCTGGGGGACTGAGCTGCATTGTCACTCTTCAGCCCAGGGCTCCATTTCTTTTCTACCTAATGCTTACCAGGCAACTTCTAATAAAATAAAATCACAAGCTCCATGAGGGCAGAAGGCAAATCTATCTTGTTTACTGACTCTTTCATGCTTCCTCAGAATGTGCCATGCCAACAGCCACACATTTAAAGGGCCAGTACACCCCTCACCTTTTGCCTCTTATTCCCAGGAGCACCAAGAAGCTGCTGTCAATTTCTCCTCCTCTTCTTCCCACCAGACCTCTAGGTCCCAGGGATGGCACGAAGAGGGAGAAACAATAACATAATGCTGCCTATTGAGTCACCAGTGTCTTTCTACTGTCTTTCTGGCCCTCATGAACCTCTCATGAAAATAGAGCTGTTGGCTGGATTGCAAATCTATCCAACCCTAACAGTGGCAGAGGTGGCCAATGTCATGAAGAGTTCACGCCTTATTTGCATGTACTAACCAAAGTGGGACTGGAGATCCCAGATGCCTTTTCTCCTTGGCCTCCTCCTTGTCCTCTTAGTGGCTTCTGGGACATTGCAGAAGACAAGAGTAGTGTCTGTGGTCCCCTCTAGGCCCTATGATGCTCGGACTACATTCATTTTAAGAAGATTCTGGGTAAGACAATGGAGAAATTATAAAAATAGGAATGACTAAGTTATACTCTCCTTGATCTCAAAACCATTTTATTTCTGAAATCATTAATTAACTCACTCAGTAGCTAACTTCTCAATGTCATGGAGCCTTTACCAAGCGCTTGTTGCTTGTAAAAACCTTTGCAAGGCACTGAGTTGCCAGTGCCAGCTTTTAGTAGGGCAGGCTCAGAGAAAGGGCTTAACAGAACTGGGCTGTGGGTGAGAGAGAATGCAAATACAAAATATAAATAGAAACAACAGACCTCCCGGGTCTTGACTCTCCAGGGCTTTTGATGCTACTTCGGTCCTGTTTATCATTCTGGGGCCAGTTCAGACTTTCCTGGTGATCCATGTGCTGAGGCACGTTTGGCATGGGGCTTTTGTGACCCTGAGGCCACTGGCTGTGTGTTGGACAGAATTGTGGAGCATCTTAGAGGCTACATATCAGATCTGACAGGGGCTCGAGAAGGGTCTGGGGCTCATGTCCACAGGTGGAGAGAAGCAATTGCCATATGTGTTAAAAGCCTGTGGATGATCGTCTGGAACTCCCCGGAGGGGAACGTGGGCCTTGTGGTAGCTGTGATGTCTGGGAAGAGCACCAGGAGATGTCAGCTGTCCAGAAACTTCAGGGCTGAGTCGTTCTGGATAGCTCCTTCTTCCTGGATGGCTAAGCATATCTTTAACTTTTAAACGTGCAAACATTTTATTTGACTACATGAGGTGAGGGGTTGGCTGAGACGTCCGGTACGAGCACAGCTCCTCTTGTAGGCCCTTCCTCCTCTTGGCTCCTGAAAGGCGTCCAGAGAATCCACAGAAATCCAGTACAAGAGATTGTTCCTAAGGCTCAGATATGGTAAGTGTTTATGATTAGAATCCAAAAATATAAATATCCCTATTAGGGTAACTCTGTTAGCCCTTACCAGTCCTTTCTATTATGAAGCATGGGGAGAAGGGGAGAGGTTTCTTCCTCAAACCCTCTGGGTGAAATGGGGACAAAGAAATCATTCCTGGTACTTCAAGACTTAGCATGCTCTCCTGACCCTTTCCTTGCCAGAGGGGGTCTGTGGAATCCACTAGACATGCCCCATCTCTCCTCTCTCTCCTTGGCAAATGACCTCCCCTGTTTTTTTTTTTTTTTTTTATTCCTAGCTTTCTTTACCGGACACATTCCATACAATTCACCCATTTAAAGTGTATGATTCAGCAGTTCTTAGTATTTTTATAGAGCGAAGCTATCATCACTATAGTCAATTTTAGACTCTTTATATTACTCCCCGAAAGAAAACCTGTACCCTTAAACTATCACACCCCAATCCCACCACCACCCTGCCCCCCCTGCCTGAGGCCATCTTCATCTACTTTTCTGTCTCTATAGGCTTGCCTATTCTGGACCCTTAATATAAATGGGATCATACAACATGTGGTTCTTTGTGACTGGCTTTCACTTAGGGTCATGTTCTCAAGGTTCATCCGGGACGTAGCAGGGGCCAGTTCTCCATTCCTTTTTGTTGCCAAATACTAGGCCGGTGTGTGGACATACCACATTTTATTTATTTATTCACCATGTGACAGACGCTTAGCTTGTTTGTTTCGGTTACTGTGAAGAATGCTGCTGGGCGCCAGGATGGCTCAGTTGCCTTCAGCTCAGTCATGATCCAGAAGTCCTGGGATTGAGGCCCACATTGGGCTCCCTGCTCAGCGGGAGTCTCCTGCTCCCTCTGACCCTCCCCCTGCTTGTGCTTTCTTTCTCTCTCACGCTCTCTTTCTTCTCAAAAAAAAAAGAAAAAAGAAAACAAAAGAACAAAGAATGCTGCCATCGGCATCTATATACACATTTTCATGTGGACATAGGTTTTCATTTCTCTTGGGCAAGTGTGATGCTCAGGAATGGGATTGCTGGATTATATGGCAACTCCGTTCAACTGTTTCTCCAGGGCTACTCATGAAGTTCAGCAGCTGGAGATATTCCTTTGTACTTCAGTACTCCCTGTTTCCATTTTATTTAGAAACTTGGATTAGAAAGAAGTGTGGACACTGCTGTTTGTTGACAGACTTTCGATTCAGCTCTATTAGTGTTCATGTTTGTTTTAACCTGTGTAGGTGAAAGTCCAGTGTGTGTGTGTGTGTGTGTGTGTGTGTGTGTGTTGTCATCAAACAATCCTCCTCTTTCTTCCCTTTTCCATTTTATTCCCTCTTTGGGACCATGGTTGGTTGTTATCTTACAAATGACAGAAATAGGGATTGAAAACTCCTATTATCCTGAAGACTGGGGGCCGGAGGTCAGGGTAGCGAGAGGACAAGGGAGGCTTATGGGAAGAGGCTAATTCCTGCAGTGTGGGCGAGGTCACTGGGCTCCGCACCCCTAGCTACCCACGCCCGGGCCGCCCTGTGGCCTCTGTGCCACCTCCCAGGGCGCCCCTACGTGCGGCCCGGCACTTGCAAGAAACACCTGCACCCGGCAGTTGCCAAGGACCGAGGAGCTGTTTGAGGCTCTGTATCCTGTTTGGGAATTGTTTCAAATGAAATCAGTGACTCTTCCCTGCATTAAAACTTTTTTTTTTTTTTTTTTTTAAAGGGGAAAAACAGAAACAGGGAAAACAGCAAGGAGTCTCCATTCAGAGCAGTCACGGCTCGCTGTCACCCTGCCCAGCGACCATCACCCCTCATCCCCCACCCCTGCCTGCTGCCTCGGTGGGCGGCTGGGCTACAGTGGCCCTCCCGTGAGGATGGCTGGAGGAATGGGAGTTGTTGCATGTCAGCGGGTGCCTTCTCCCTCCTTGCTCCTGTCTCAACTTTCCCTTCTTTTCTTTATCCCACAGATATTTGCCCACAGCGTTATGGGTGGGCATGCGCTGGGCCCTGGGACAGTCAGTGGCCTGGTTCTCATGGAATTTGCTAGCTCTTTAGTCCCTCCTGCCTTTCCCTGGTTTTCTGACTCACTCTCATGCATTTCTTATTCTTCTTTCCTTTATACTTCTCTCATTTTCCATGTGAAAGAGACCCCCATTAAAAAAAAAGTTATTTCCATGTCTATGTTTCATTTTTTGGACCCACACAGAAGGAATTTAGAGTGAGAAGGGCTTGGTCCATCCCTGTCCCTGATGGCCTCTTCTCTTCCTTTGAGAGGATAAGGTAAGACCCAGGCTGAGTGTATCCAAGGGGAGGAGAAAATGTGAGAGCGGGCCCCTCCATATCTGTGCTCTTGCTACTGGCTATGAGGGAGGTGCTCCTTGGGAAGGCGTGTGTGTGTGTGTGTGTGTGTGTGTGTGTGTGTAGGGGGTCCCTGGGGTTCTGGCAGAGAGGAGTACTGAATGGAGGCCCTAGCCCTCTCCCAAGCCCATTGGGCTATTTGAGTGGTTTCTGGATGCAGCCCCAAAACTTGCCCTTGAGAAGTCTCCGGGCCCTCCTCTTGGAATACTTTGTCTAACCTCCATCAGGATGCTATGGGTCTTAGGGTTTCATATACCAGATATATGCATATATGGTTTCATATACTAGAATGTCTGGGGGGGGGCCCGCCTCTGACCTGTCTGATTCAGGGAAAGGTCCTCCCTATAAACAGACATAAGTAAGAGGCTTTCCTCTGCCGGTGAGTCATTGCTTTTCCTTGGAGAGAAGGATGGCTGTATTCCTGTCTTCTTTAAGGAAGATTCTGCCAGCTAGAATCTCTCATTTTCCATGTGAAAGAGACCCCCAAGGGTCCTGAACTAGAGCATGCAAGGACACTTAGAGTAGTGCTCTTTAAACTGCTGGCAGTGAAGGACCCATGTGTGGGTATTTTGTTTTGTTTATTTCCAATCATTTGTGAGCTGACTTTTTTTTTTTTTTTTGGTATAATACAGTAAAATACTTGAAAATTCAATGGAAAAAGCCTCAAAGATATACAAAATACCAGCTCGGGGTGCCTGGGTGGCTCAGTGGTTAGGCCTCTGCCTTCAGCTCAGGTCATGATCCCGGAGACCCTGGATTGAGCCCCGCATCCGGCTCCCTGCTCAGCGGGAAGCCTGCTTCTCCCTCTCTCACTCCCGCCGCTTGTGTTCCCTCTCTTGCTATGTTTCTCTCAAATAAATAAAATCTTTAAAAAACAAAACAAAACAAAAACCCCCAAAATACCGGCTCTGATTTTTTTATTGTTATCTGATTTGATAGATATCAAATTGCTCTGAAAAATTGTTATAACAAATCCCAGACACTCTCAGCTTCTGTATTTTTCTTGTTGCCGATCAGTAAGAGTTTGTGAACTGGCAGGGGTCTGCACACCACACTTGGGTCCCCCACTCACTCCCCTCATCCCTTACTGGGAGTGGCCAGCTCCTGCCTTTGGCCGGATGACAGGAGTTTCCACAGGCTGAGTGCTGGCTGTGACGGTCTCTCCCCAGTGGAGTGCACTAAGGAGAAGAACCCTCCTGTGTCTGACCATCATCCTCTCTAAGGCTCAGAGTTTCTTACACAGCTGTTTTAGTAATAAAGGGGTAAATCCACTGAAGTTGGTTTTCAGGTACAGAACTTATGGAATCCACAGAAAAGCTGCTGTCCTAGGCCGAGGAAGGGCAGAAGCCAGGGCAGTTCCCCAAGGACCCCAGTAGTTCAAGTTCATGGACCTTCCCTGAGGGTTCCACCATTAACAAGGCTTACTTCCTGGCTTCTTCAGTCTGCTTGACTCTTGGCATAAATTATCAAGATAGAGATTCTGTGGATTGAGTCTAGGAAAAAAGTCCACCTCAGTCCAATTCATTGTAGGCCAAGAGATAAGAGTCTCAGAGCCTGCTCTCCACCCAGTAGGCTTGTGGAAAGCAATTCCTGGAGAAAGTAGTTAATGGCAGAACTGGGACCAAGGTAATTCTTGGGGAGAGATGCTGCCTGTGGAAGCTCTGGGACGATGGGACAGTTCTCAAGCAGGAGAAAGGTTTTAATCATTAAATTGCAGGGAGACATTCCCGGCCCTGCCCTCTGCCATTGGCTCATACCCCCGGGGTCTCTAAGTGCACTGAAATGTTGCTTCCTAGTGTCTGGTCTAACTACTCACTTAGCAAACAGGAGTCTCCATGGAAGGCACTGACCTGTGATTTATGTGTCATAAAAGGGCTGGGGTGTTTGATGCCTGTACTTATCTGCTTGAGAAGAAACATTAAATGAGAGCTAATGGACCCTCGGCTTCTAATGTGGCGGCCTCTGGCTTAATGCGCAGTGCCCAAGTGCTCCATTGTAGTCTGGTTCCCTGGAGAGGCCAAGCTGATTTTCATCCTGCAGATCTCAACAAAGCTTAACCACAGTCGGAAACATGAGGAGTCGAACTGAAAGACCCAGAAGCTGCCGCTTTCTCTTTTCTAGACCTTCACTATGAAGGGTATAGAAGATGTTTTATACACAGATCTTCGGAGTTAAAATCCTAAAGCGAAGCAAAACACTAAAGCTGATGACACCATTTAAAATGATGGCTTGACAATCCATAGTTCCAGGCAGAAGTTCAAGATGACTTTATACCGAACAGTTTCTCGTTACAGGCGGAGTTCTTCTGAATCTAGGACTATATTTTGCTTTAGCCAAGGAAGGGATAGTGAGGACACAGAATTGGCAAACTCCGGGTCTCTACCGGAAGCAGCCTCTAGGTGGCACTGCAGGGCAACATTATAATACATCATAAACCGTGTGGGCCCGCTGGAACCCAGGGAACATTTAGTGCTCAACAAAGTTAAGAACACTTGAAGGGAGTACAAAAATCACCATCTAGAGGTTGGTGTAAAAGGCTTGTGACCCCAGACCATTCTCTTCAGGAAACACGTGGGCAAATGGCAAAGATGGTGTAGGAGGGACTGTGTACCTGGTGGTGATTTGCAAAGGACCCAAGTAGGACTGACAACTATCTCTCTGCTTGGGAGATAAGGGGGCAGAAACAGAACAAAAAGCCTGAGAAAGCAGAATAAGGATGAGAGAGAAATGGATTTAAAAAAAAAATATTTACTCGTTTATTTATTTTTGAGAGGAATGAATTTTAAAGTTTTTATTATTTTATTTTGAGGAAGAAAGTTGTCTGAAATACATGAAGTTTCTGTGGATTTATTCTCTCCCTGAATAGAGTGAACTGAATTAATCTTAGGAGAGCTAATAGTTATATAGTATAATGGAGAATCATGATAAGTAATACTGATTAAAGGTATTTATGATCATGAGTGATAAAATGAATTAAGCAAGCAAAACTAAGTGAAACATCATAAAATATCTTTTCTCATGGACCACCTAGTCTAATATTTGGGTTTATGCTATAGGGAGTAATTTAGTGCACCAGATTTTGATGGTTTGGGAGGTACACATAAGCTTATTACCTGAACCTTATTTATCCCTATTTTGCAAGGATTTGTCCCATCTATTCCTCTTTCTCAATGGTGCTCTAAATCAGTGGTTCTCAAAGTGTGGTTCCTGGAATAACAGCGCAGTGTCACCCTGAGAATTTGTTAGAATTGCACATTCCTGTGCCTCTCCCCAGAACTCCTCAATCTGAAACGCTGGGGCTGGGACCCAGCCTTCCATGTTTTAGTCAGTCCTCCAGGTGGATATGATGCTGCTGAAGTTTGAGTACAACTGCTCCAAGAGGGGAAGTGGGAGAATGGATAGATCATTCAGTAAACATTTGAGCCCTTACTGTCTTTTAGCGGTGTGATAAGTGCTGGGATTACAATTAAGAAAACATGATTCTAAATTTAGTGGGGAAGGGGTGCCTGGGTTGTCCAGTGAGTTAAACATCCTACTCTTGACTTCAGCTCAAGTCATGATCTCACGGTTCTGAGTGTGAGTTCTATGTCAGGCTCTCTTCTTAAGATTCACTCTCTCTCCTTCTCCTTCTGCCTCTTCCCCTACTCCTCTCCCTACTCCAAAAAAAAAAAAAAATAGTGGGGAAACAGGCATACCTACAACTATAGTGTAAGAACTTCCATATAATACAGTAATTCTACCTAGAAGGAGGGAGGAGAAAGTCTTAGAAGGACTTTTGAACAGTCTTGAGGGATGAGAAGATTAATGAGGCAGAGGAAGCCTTGTAACTTTGAACACTGCTTGTCACTATTGCCAAAGAAGAGTTTTGTCCACCTCAAATAATAGAGGAGTCGAGCGTATTAAGAGAGACTATTAGAATCTTTCTTTTGCTACCAGACATGGACTTTGCAAGTCACTTATTGAGAGGCAAAATCTGGCTGGCCTTGGACTTTCACTCAATGCTAGAAGCCAAAAATAGTATCTACAAAGTTCTGAGGAAACTAGTGAGTCTAGGATGTTGTACCCAAAGTGTTGGTCAAATGAAAAGACAATAGGTAGATGTTATCACGCGTTAACAAACTTAAGAAATAAAGCGCATGAATACTTCCTGGAAAAAATAGCTCAATGACAAGATTCAGCCATGTAAGTGGAAAGTCAAAATAAAGGACCCAGGAATGGTGTAGGCATTAGTAAAAGATGAGTGGTAATCCTTATCAGGGGATATTGTTGAAGAGTGAGAGTACTGGGCGCCTGGGTGGCTCAGTGGGTTAAAGCTCTGTCTACGGCTCAGGTCCTGATCTTAGGGTCTTGGGATTGAGGCCCGCACAGGGGAGCCTGCTTCCTCCCCTTTCTCTGCCTGCTTGTGATCTCTCCATGTGTCAAATAAATAAATAAAACCTTAAAAAAAAAGAGCGAGAGTACTAATTTCCTCTTTTTTTTTTTTTTTAAGCAGGAAATTTATTTTATTTTTTTTGAGAGAGAGATGGAGAAAGAGGGAAAGAGAGCGTATTTGCAGTTGGAGGCCGGGTAGGGGGAAAGGGAAAGGGAGGGAGAATCTCAAGCAGACTCCACACCCAGTGCAGCACAGAGCTGGATATGGGGCTCGATCTCACCACCCCGAGATCACCACCCCAAGATCACAACCTGAGCCAAAATCAAGAGTGTGATGCTTAACTGATTAAGCCACCCAGGTCCCCAGGAAGTTGATATTTTAAGACAGCTCTAACACTTTACGCTTTTTAATCTTTTATTCTTAACCTAGAGGGCTCTTTTAAGGAATAATAGCATTTATGGCAAAGAAACATTTATCTGAAGTTTGTTTTCCTTTACTCTCTTCAATGTCTTTTTTTATCTGTTAAGTAAAGCTAAATTTTGAAACTTTCCAAAAAGTAAAACTAGTTATTATAGTATAATCTCATTTTGACTGGCTTATTTTCCCATCCATCTATCTTTCCATCCATCCTTCTATCCATCCATCCATCCATCCATCCATCCATCCATCCATTTTTCTATCCATCTTTCGTTACTCTCTTCAATCTCATGGTTTTAAGTATCACCTATTTTCTTATGATGTTCAAACATTTACCTTCAGACCTGATGACTCTTCTGAATTTATGTCCAGTAGCCCACTTGGACAGCTCTACTTGGATGTCCAATGAGCACTGCAAACTCCACATGTTCAAAACCAAGCTTATTTTCATCTTCCTAATCCAAATCCTTGTATTCCCATATTTCCTTACTCAGTTCATGATATCACCATCAACTTGGTTACCAAAGTCAGAAACTTGGAGTCATCCTGGATTTCCCACTTCTTGTTCATCCTTCCTATTCACCTAGTCAATAACATCACTTCCTAAGCATTTAGTTTTCCTCTCCTCTTTATCCCAGTTACCACTGACTTAGGAAGTATCCTTGCCCAGAGTCTTTGATAATAGCTTCTTAACTGCTTTCTGGGCCTCCTTGGCTTCTCTCCATTTACATTCATTGTTTATATTCCTGCCAGAATGATCTTTCTAAATGCAAGTTGACCTCGTTACTCTCTAGCTAATATCCTTCAGTGGTTTTTCTATTTCCCTTGGGATAAATCTCAGGCTACTGAACACACACCACCCTCAGGCTCTGCACTGACTTGTTCCTGACTTATTGTGATGTGGACAACTTCTGACTGGAATTCCTTTGTCCCCTTTATGGCCGAGATGATGCCTGCTTATGTATTGAAACGCAGCTCACAGGTGACTTCGGGAAGTTTTCCTTGTCCTTGGACTAAGTTTATCTCCTCTGTGCTCTGTGGTGTGCTTTGTATACACCTGCTGTAACACTTAGCATCCAGAGCTGTTTATGTATTGGTCTCACCCACCGTCATTGCAGGTTCCTCTGTGTTAGGGACTATGTGTATTTGTGTGTGTGTATGTGTGTTTGATCATAGTACCTATCACACACCATGACATATGTAGGCACACATAGGCTATCGAAATGAACTAAATAATCCTGGTACATCTTTCTATTGGTTACCAGATATACGCCTTCTGTCCATTGGGCACAACTGCTAAATTCAATAGTGCTCCATTTTTCTGAATTCTGGGCAGCCCACCTTCCCTCTGTAGACCACCACATTCATATGTTAATACTGTTGATTAAGTTATAGCTTTCTTTTAGAACAATCTTATTCCAGTCATGTCTCTCTAGACTACATCTTAGACTCCTTAGCCTGTTTCTTCATTCCTTCATTCCTTAGTTCACTTACTCTCTTTATGGAAGGCTGTGTGTTCAAAAGGCATCTCCTAGGTTTTCAATAAAATGGTGCCGTTGGTATCACTGGCCTTCATTGTGTAATGCCTTCAAGGCGGGAGCCCGGTGGATGCTTCCGTGGTTGGGATGTGTGCATAAGGTCGGAGCTCATGTCAGGGGAGGGCAGGTGGTCTGTAGCTGAGTGTGACTTCAGGAGAGTCCCTCAGGTTCTGGAGAGCAGCCTAGGATAGATGTGAAGAGCTCTAGTTTTGCAGAGAGGCAGCTCTGGTTTCACATCTCAAGTTAACAGCTTAGTGGACAAATTCCTAATCTTGACTCTCTCCAAATGTTAAGCGGGGTGTGCGTGTGCATGTGCGTGTGTTTGTGCGCGCGCGCGCGCACGCGTGCACGCGTGCAGAGTCGGACTAACCTTATAGGGCTGTTTTGGTAATTAAGAGACGCTATTGAAAAAACAATGGCAGACAATAAGCGTGCCACCAATGGTATTCTACCTCCTCATGGCTGTCGTCATCGCTCTCATCCTCACCATCGTTTAGCACTGGGGGCTCTAGGGTGGCCTCAGCCTCACTATTCTTCAGGTCCTCTCCATACTTCCTCTGTTTGGTATGTGATTTGGTTGATAGAGATGGGAGCTTGAGGAAGACCTGGTGGACAGCCCATCAGCCATTTTCCTTTCTTTGCTTCCTCTGTTAAGAGATGCTTTGGGTTTTTAGGGACTCTATTTATACATGGATTATTGAGCATTTTTATTCTCTGAAGGTGCTGGCATAGATTCAGTCTGTAATTCTAAGGAAAAGGCGTTTAGCTGTGCCTTTCTTTGTTTGTCGGGAACATTTTTGTAGATAAGCGCCCTGCACAGTAAATAAACTGCATTGTTATTACATTGCCTAGCAATTTACCTGTAACAGACGGCTGTGCCAGCTATAATGACATGATAGCTAATCCATACCCCTGCCTGATTTTATCTTTTACTGGAGGAGGCTGGCAAGTTTAAAGGGGACGCCCTCAAGGATCAGCTAGAGGAAACCAGTTCTGGCTGTTTTTATTTTTTTATTTTTTTATTTTTTTATTTTTTTTAAACAGGAGGTGCACCAAAAGTCTTGCTTCTGGATTTTGAATGAGTGCTTAATTTCAGGATCAATTACCTTAAGCTTCCCACAAGTAGGTTCTACCTAAAGCTTCCGTTTGATTTAATTAAGGAAGTCTCTCAGTCCTCAAGGCTGTGGTTAATACACAAGATAATTTTTTTTCTTCCTGCATTAGAAATTTTGGATATGTAAATAGCCTATCATCCAACTTGTCTTAAAGGGAACAAACAATTGCCTTTGGCAATTGGTAAATAAGGCTGCATTCTTTTATTTAACTTCCTGTATGCTTTTTGATAGAGCCCTCAAAGTGACATTAATAGATCCCAAGGCAAGAATAATTTTATGACTCTATTAGTTTGACCCTGTTTACCAAATCACCCGAACAATTTATAGTGTCCCCGTAATATACAATCATTTTGCGTGATTTTCAATGTAGATTCCAGAATGGGACCTCTGATTGCATCTTGTTTCTAAGGGTTTACTGTTTGTTTCTCTGACTAGACTGGAAGCTTCTGGAAAAAAGGATGGGGTTTGGATTTCTCGGGAGGTGGGGACCCTCCTGGAAAAGGCACAGATTTAGAGTTCGACTCGGGTTCACCTCCTTGCTTTTAGCCATTAGCAGCATCATGACTTGGGGTACTTGTCTGTATTCTTTTTGTTGCTGTTATCCCAAAGCTTGTTTGAGGTATATTGGCACCCTTATTAGTACTTTTACTTACTAAAAATACTTCATATACAAATATATGCGTATATACAAATACTTTATATACAAAATCTATACATATTTTTATAGTACTTTAATTACTTTTCTAAATAGTCTCAGATACTCTTCACAGTTTAAATATTACTGGCAGTGCTTGTAATAAAGGACAAGAATTATTTCAAATTGAGGAAACTTCTCAGAGTGGTGCCCCCCGCTCGCTTTTCCCCCATTCATTCCTACCCAACTTTTCCTAGGAAAGAAAATGTGTCATTCTTCCTAGTGATGAGTTAGGCAGGGTGACTGCTTGCTGGGGGACTATTTATATCTCTCTAATCTATTTCTCTCCATCTCCAGCATCACCAATAGCTAACATTTATTGAAGGCTTACAGTGGGCCGTACACTCCACAGGCGTGATCTCATTTAATCCTCACTAAAACCATTATTATTGCCATTTTACAGGTGGGGAATCTGAGGCTTAAAGGGGTGAAGCAAATTATCTAAGGTCGTGCAGCTAATTAGTGTTAGATTCAGCTCCAATCTCTTGCTTAGACTAGTGTGGAGGACTTTGGTAAGGGACTGATAGCGGTCTTCCCAGCATCTCACTTCCCTTAGGCCACCATCTTCTCCACATGGAAACAACGTGAACTTTTGCTAAAGAAAACCCAACACGTCCTTCCCCACCCCCACCCTGTGAATAGTCTGCACCATTTGGCTTCTGACCATCTCCCCTGTCTCATCTGGTACCATCTTGCCCTTGCTCTCTGCCTTTTACGACCTGCTTTCCGTTCTGGGATGTACCCCTCTCCTGTGTCCTCAGAGTCTTCATAGATGTGGTTGCTTCTGACTGGAACACCCCCCCCCCCCGCCCCGCCCGCCTTTCTTGGCTAGCGGCCCCGTCATGTTTCCTCATCCTTTCCTTCTCAGCTTTCTCCAGTGATCTTGCTCCTGCTGAGGTAGAATTCTGCTTGCTGGAGGACCACTGGTGCCTCTCCAGCCCCAACCAGCTCTGTAGCGCAAAGATCTGGTTCCCAACCTCACGTTAGGTGTTTCCCCCGTGATATGCTTCGGACCAGCCTGTGCCTTTTTTAAATGGCAATTATCAATATGTATAGTTTCAAAAATTTTATCTATGTGGCCACGTGGCTAATGTTTCTCTATCCTGCTCTGATTGGAAGTTTTAGGAGGACACACACTGTCCTCTTAGGCTCATTTTGTATCCTCAGTGTCCAGCACAATAATTGGCACATGGTATTGTCATTTATGATGCTGAGTAAAAGCTGAGACTTAGAAAATGCCAAGGAGTCATCCTGGGGTGTCTTGGCCCTCTCCCGTGCCTGGAGGGGCAAGGAGCACGGTCGAACTGCACAGCCTCTGGGTCTCTTCACGTGTGTGTACGTGTGCATCTCTGAACGTGTGTGCGGCATGCACATATCCACACTGACCACAGGCATACGCACACGCACACACACGCACCCTCTCTCCATTACTGGCAGCTGAACCAGGAAGGTGAAGAATATTTTTCATGGCGTTATTTTTATGATAATCTATTTCGATGGTTAATTTGGTTTAGGACACTGATTTATCACCAGTTTATAGATCTCTCTCTCTCTCTCTCTTTTTATTGTCGTATTTGAATTATAAGGACAGCATGTGTGAAATGGAACTTCTTGGCCTATTGTTCTGCTTCTCACGCAACCAGTGTAGTTCAGACAATAAAAAGATCTATAAAATTAATATATACACAGAGAGATGAGAGCGAGGGACAGAGACAGAGAAAATGGGTAATGCTTTGGAATTGGATATCCCATTTCTCTCTCTCTGGTGAAGTTCGGAATCAAAATTTACATGTGGAGAAGGCATAAATGAGGTATGAAGGTGTTGTCTTTTCGTGTGGAAAGAGGTCTAGAATATGTTTTCTGAGAATTAAGCTTACCTGTGTTACTCAGAAAACATTTTCCTCTTGTTCTTAACCATTTCAAGGGATTTTTGACTACTGAGATAACTTTAGAAATATGTGCTTCAAAATAGGACATTAAAGAAAACAAATACCACTCGGATTACACACTCAGTCTGCCAGGTACATACCAATTATATCACCAATAAGCATCTAAAATGAATATTTGCTTATGAATTTTCTCCTGTGCTTGGTACACACCTGACAGAGGGTAGGTATTCAATAAATATTTGTTAGATAAAAGTATAACTCAAGAGCACTGAGGAGGTAGGGCTGGGTAACTGGTACCCCAAGGTACAACCCTGAGCTCTCTGACTCTTTACCAGAGGAAGGATTGTGTCCTTTCCCCTCATCCCCTCTGGCAATGGTCCCACCTAACGTCCTTTCCTGACCAACTTTTCTACTTCTTTTGGTTCCTGGCCTCCTTCTTGGTTTTTATTTTATTTGTATTTTTTTAATACTCTTCCCGAACTAGCTATTCACCTATTGCTTTCAAAGAGTGAGATGGAAAAAATTCTAGTGGAGTAGTCCATTCTGATAAAATGCCTTCTGGCTGGAAAACAAACAGCAGTCTTCCTACCTTCTGAGGGAGTATCTTGAATGACCAGGTGGCAGTTCCCAGATGCGATTTCACTGGAAGTTCTTGGATTGACTATTTATTGCTATGCTTGAAATGATGGTTATTATTGTTACAAATATTATTATGCTGGGGAAGCCAGCTTGCAAGCACAGACAGCTGCATTGTTTACAAACATAATTAATGAGGTGATTTTTAATATCAACGGCTCAGCACCAGCCTTTCTAAAGACTCTTTATGGCCTGGGCCACAGAGCCATTTGTAACTTCCATAGCACTTCCCTGACGGGAAGAGTCATTTCCTTTGGCTGGGCCCTGGTTTATTTTATGAATGACAAAAATAAACCTCTACTTGTTGCTGGTGAGAAACGGTTTATGTCTGGCAAGCCCACGTTTGCCAGAAGATAAACACAGGAATACTTTTCTAAGAAGCGAAGCTACATTGCTTAGCAGCTAACTTCTGTATTTATACAATAGTCATCCAACTAAGGTGTCTGTCTCGGGGAACTGGAAAGGAATGGCAGATTCCATTTCTAAACATGGAAATGTTTTGTGTGGGATGATGGTCTAGAAACACCTGCAGTATATCAATACTCAGGAAAGTGGCTTCTACTTCAAATAGGCTTTTGATGGCCCGATAGTTGAAACATTTTACATGACCTCAGACTTTTTATTTTTTCCATTGAGTTATATATGGGTGAAGGATTTGAACAAAAGATGTTCTCTTCTCTAATTCTGGCCTGGCCTGGTCTTTCAAAATGGACTTGAGAGCAAGTATTAGGTAAAACTCATCTTTTTGTCTTTATTTTTTCCATTCCTCTCTTGATTTTGAGCTTTGAGGTTCTGTCGGTGATGGATAGCTGATGTACCCCAGATCTGAAGGATAAGTTTATTCTTTTTTTTTTTTTAATTTGATATATGTAGAGAGAGAGAGTGAGAGAGAGCATGAGAGGGGAGAAGGTCAGATAGAAAAGTGGACTCCCCGCAGAGCTGGGAGTCTGATATGGGACTCAATCCCAGGACTCCAGGATCATGACCTGAGATAAGGCAGGTGCTTAACCAACTGAGCCACCCAGGTACCCAGGATAAGTTTATTCTTATGAGATGCCTGCCATTGAGAACCTTCCCAAGGAACTAAGGGAATGACCCTTCCATGTGCATAATAAAATAGAAACTAATCACCCTTCTGGGTGCTGCTGTATTTAAAAGCCAGAAATGAGTGCCATTGTGTTTCCTGACTTGTTTCTTACATTTCAGAGTTTAAATGATTTAATAGTGTGTTTAAACATTTTGCCTTTGTTTTGTCCTCCACAAACTCAAAGGGAATTACTGTCATTCTATTCCCTCTTGACTACAGAATGGCTTGGGTATATTTGTTCGGGAAGAGGCAATAAGAGAGGAAGGGATAAAAAAAAAAAAGACTAAAATAGTAAAAATGGCCTGAGATAATTGAAGTTAGCCATCTGGTATTTTTCTTATAATTTTCAGACAAATGCTTCTGAAACATTGTTTTATGATCTCAACTTCAAATCTCCTTGTTTATTACCCTAATCCACACTGGCTCTGGAGTAGATGAGGAGAACTTCATCAATGCCCCAGGTTTCATAATTTTAGGTGGTGAATGAGAGTGCTCATTTTTAAAAAAGATTTATTTTTATTTATTTTAGAGAGAGAGGGAGAGTGTGAGAGAGCAGGTCTAGAGGGGAGAGAGACAGAGAAAGAGGGAGAGAGAATCCTTAGCAGACTCCATGCTGAGTGTGGAGCTGGATGGGGGGCTCAATCTCATGACCCTGAGATGATGACCTGAGCTGAAACCAAGAGTTGAAGCTTAACTGACTGCACCACCCAGGCACCCCAAGAGCATTCATTTAATACAACTCCGCATTTATTGAACATCTGGGGCTATATACTCCCTACCCTCAGGGAGCTTAATCATCTCCCAGAGGAGATAGAAACAAATAATGAAGATTTGTCTCTGAAAGTGCACTCTTCTAAAGAGAATTGTTTGTTTGATTGGTTTGACTGCTGGGATTTTCATTCTGCTGATTACAGTAATGAGCAGAGACAAAAGATGGGAGAAGCCATACATTGATTTATATAGGAAAGGACATGAAGCTACCAGTGGGACAGAAAAAAATAAATCTAGAAGATAGGAGGAGGGAGTGAGGGGTGGGGATGAAGTTTGAGAGGGTGAAATAAGAGGAAAAGTTTGAGGGCTCAGCTGCCATGATGTCTGGGATTTGGGGGGACAGAAAGCTTTAATGAGAATTTTATTTGTTTTCAAAAGTTGAGATACAGGGCACCTGGGTGGCTCAGGGGGTTAAAGCCTCTGCCTTCAGCTCAGATCATGATCTCAGGGTCCTGGGATTGAGGCCCGCATCGGGCTCTCTGCTTGGTGGGGAGCCTGCTTCCTCCTCTCTCTCTGCCTGCCTCTCTGCCTGCTTGTGATCTCTGTCTCTGTCAAATAAATAAATAAAATTTTAAAAAAAGTTGAGATATAACTCCCTTGAAGTGCACAAATGTTATGTGAACAGCTTAGTACCTTTTTAGGTATGAATATACTTTATTACCACCACCCACATAAAGATATAAGAATTTCCATTATTGCAGAGGCTCTCTGTCATACATACCCCTCCCAGTTAGCAGCCTGAGGTGATCATTATTCTGCCTTTTCTCCCATAGAGGAGTTTCTCATATTTTTATGCTCGATATCTGTAGAATCCCATAGTATGTATTCCTAGTTTCTAACCTCTTACGCTCCACGTTATGTCTGTGAGATAGAATTATTTATCCACACACACACACATATATATATATATATATATATATATTTTTTTTTTTTTTTGGACATATCTCTTTAAGTAAATTTTAAAAAAGTTTATGCTTTTTCATTCTCATGTAGTATTCCATTATGTGACTAGACCACAGTGCATTTGCTCCTTCTATTGTTAGTGGGCATTCAAAGTGCTTCCAATTCGGGGACTATTTTGAATGATGCTGCTGTGAGCATTCTTGTACATGTATTTTCTGTTGGACATATGCCCAGCAGTGTGAGTGCTTGGCCACAGGGTACATGTGTATGCTTCCCTCTAGCTGGTCCTGCCAAATAGTTTTCCAAAGGGATTACACAAACTGGGGTCCCCGAAATACTCTAACGTGCTCCGGATGCCCCCATCTTTGGCAACACATAATGAGAACTTTGTGGAATTCTTTCTGGGCATTGTGTGGTATAGTTTCTCCCTTCACTACTCTATGGAGGTTTCAGAAAGACCCAGAATTTGGAATCAGATTTATGTTAGATTTCTTGCCTTCACTGCCAAGGGCAGCAATCTCAGCCCCCCTGGGCATGAGTCATGGCTTCTCCTCCACTTACTAACTGTACGTTCTTAGGCACGGTGTGTGTGTGTGTGTGTGTGTGTGTGTGTGTGTGTGTGTGTGTATGTTGCCTTCTGAGCCTTTTATTCTTCATAGAGAATCATAGAACCACTGCATAGGGTTTTTGTAAGGATTGAATGAGATCGCACACATCAAGCCTTTTGCACAGAGTCAGGCATGGAATTAGTACTCAGAAAATGGTATCTTGTGTTACTATTAACAGAAGAGAGAACATTCCAAGGGGCAGGGTTAAATCCACGGAGGATAGAGTCAGGAGAGCTGGGCCAGATCTCTATATCCATCTGCAATGTCTCCTTTCATAGCTAATCTTTGAAAGTTTGCGGGGGGATTTGATTATTAGAGGCAATCATTCCCTATCGCTAAAAGCCCTGTGCCCTTTCTCTGCACCCAGGTCGGCCATCGTGACTTGGCAGGCATTGCATTTTCAGGCTTCGCTGGTCAGAGACGCGTGTGCCGAAGCCATCCTGTGGCCTGACCACCATCACTGAGGAATTTTAGCAACAAGAGGTACGATAATCCTAAGGGTCTCCTCAACAGAGACTGGTAACAGGCAAGGGAAGAGAAAAGTGAGGAGAGGAACTTCAAAGAGCAAAAAGAAAAAAAAGGAAGCCTATTTAATTTTATGGTTGACGCAACTTGTTACATGTGTGTGTCCTGCCAGATAAATCGGATCATCTGATTTTCAAATTGCTGGCTCTATTGTTTCAGAAATAGAGGATGTAAATAATTTCAGTGCAATCTCCCGGATCTGGACCTCTCTCATCCAGAACTGTTATCAGCATTAGCATAATTTATGGTGCTATCTAATAATGAAATCACTGAACACTGATTGTACAGCTTCTTAAAGCTATAATTATTGCTCATTAGGAATGGATTTCATATTGTTTGCTCCTGGCACATAACAAGTTATGGGAAGGGAAAAGTTGTCAGGAGAAGTGAGACACCAGGGAAGGCACTTTTTTTTTGTTCCCGAGGAGTCTTCCTGATGAATCTGTGTGGGGTTTTGTTTTTCATAGGAGAGAACAACTGGCCACCCCAGATGCCATTTATTATCCTATTTCTTTGTGAAGGGAATTAATTTTAGCTGCATGTCGTGTTTCTTTTTCAGTCCATGAGGTAGTGACGGTTGAGTACATGTAGACTGAATGAGTGGGTAAACAAAGGAATGGATGGAGACAAAAAGCCACAGTGGCAGCATGTTATACTTGACTTCTGTCCAGCTCTCACCAAATATGAACACGGGAACTGTCCCTTAAGGTCGCCCGAGAGGTTAGAGTTGGCAGCTTTTCAGGGGAGTTCCTCTGAAACAAGTCTTAGCATATTCATCTCCAGACATCTTAACATTCATTTTTTAAACTTCCAGAAGCAGTGCTTGATTTTTTCACCGTAAAAGATCTGAACAATACATATATGTAACCGTGTAAAATGCAGGAACCCCTTTCATTCACTCCGGTTGATCCTCTTCCTGAAGTGCAACGGCCGTTAACCGTAATGGCCTTGGTATTCCTGGTTGAGGCCTCATTGCCTAGGAGAACAGGGGAAGAAATGGTATCTTGTTGGCTGGCAGATGCCTTCCAGATAGACCATGAACCTGGGAAGGCTTGGTCTTAACTCTAAAGATGGATGTTTAGTTAGCAATTTGTATTGAATGCAATGGTTGGGAGAATGACACATTTCAGTATGGGAAGGAGCCGTGACAATTACCCTGTTTGCAAAACCGTGGCCACTGTCAGTAGGTTCATGCTTCTGGGAATGGGGAAAGAGGCTTATTGATGAAGACTTGAGTTCCTAATGAAGAGCGTCTTTAGCTTGTGATGGCATCAACTTCAATGGGATGTAGCTGAGATTGGTATATTTTATTTGACCTCCATGGGTTGAACATAATTTCTGTGTCCGTCAGTTGATTCAGCCTGGTGATTTATGCAGGCCCAGATCAGGTTTTGCAGCCTGGTTTTTTTGTACCCGGTTTTGTACATTTCCTTAGGTCTTTTGGCATGAAACGTGAGAGCGCTAAAGAAATCAAATGACTATTTCTTTAATAGATTCTTTTCCTTACTTGTTGATAACTGTGCTCTCTTTTCCTTAAATATCCTCTTATCTAAGGCCTCTAGTCCCTGAGAGTACAGGGAAAATGTCAGATATGCAGAAATAAAAAAAAAAAAACCCACCCCTTATTCTTTCACTGGAAAATTTCAAACTTTAGTAAAACTGTAGAAATGTTTAAATTGCCTTCCAATTTCTGAAAGAAATTGGTTTCCTTTAACGCTTAACGAGATAAACTGCAATTCGATTCAAGTCATTTTTCTGCCTCTCCTTGTTGACAATCTGAGCTCTGTTTTTTTGGTTTCCTCTTGCTTTCTGATTGACTTCAAGATTGCATCTAATCTTTTTATTCTATCTTGCACGAATGCAGCCTGCAATGTGTTGTGACAAGGAGCCAGGCCTCCTATTAGCATATATTTATACCTTGCCGCACGCAAAGTGGTGCTTGGGGATTATTAAACCAGGCTGGAGCTCTGAAGGCACATAAAAGGCATCAGATTCACCCCTCCCCCTGGAAAATCCTCTGTCCCAACTGTCTACCCGCATGGAGATCTAATTGTTTGGAGAAAGGGATAAATGCGAGGAAGACGAGAGAGCGGTTGTGAATGAAGTAAATATGATAGAGGATTATCAGATAATTACAGACATGGGGACATGGGAGAGGTGATCATTGTCCTCAAAGGATCTGGAGACACCTTGGAGGAAATTTAAGGGCCATTCTGGGAATCAGTTGATAACAGGGTCAAGTTAGCTTGCTGAGGAAGGAATTAGAATACAGAGAGGTCTGGGAATAGAGGTATTTACGATTTATAGGATTCAGAATAGGAATTCAGAGGGCCAGATGCCAGGAGATGAAGACAGAGTCTAGGATTTCAAGACAGGGTTCCTTCTAGGGGGACTTGGGGAGAGGTGATAGGCAGTATCTCTTCAGGTTCTATTTGTTTTTCCATAAATAGAAACCTACAGAGCAGACTCTGAACAATATTGTGACACATGCCTCCATATTTTTTGGTGTTCCAGTTTTCTTTCCATAGGATTCTTGGGCCCTCCAGTGTCTCAGAGTTGATGAGTTAGTAACCTCTGTCTGCTGTCAGAACTGGCACTGAGCTGACATTAGTCATTCACACATGGGTTTGACCTAATTTCCACTTATGCTAACCATCCCACAGCACTTCTATTTTAAGCCTGTTTTCTCTAATTGCAGAAAGACAGCCTTTGTCTTCTCTGAAAGAAATTTTGAGCATTAGTAAAAAGTGAAAGAGACAATTTGGGGGAAGGGAACATATTCTAATGATTTGCATGCTAAGGGACTGGTCTGGAAGAGAAGCATTTTTCTCTCTTGACTTCCTAATAGTTCTGTATTCCGAGGATGCTAAGTCCCAGTGGCTGCTCTTGGCAATTCCTGAGGTTTTTTTTTTTTTTTTTAAAGACTTGTTTACTTATTTTAGAGGGAGTGAGAACACGAGTGGGAGGGGTGGAAGAGACTCTCAAACAGACTATGAGCTGAGCACGGAGCCCAACGTGGGCCTCAATCTCAGGACCCTGAGATCACGACCTGAACCAAAACCAAGAGTCAGATGCTTAACTGACTGTACCACCCAGGTGCCCTGGAATTTCTGATTTTTGAGAAATTCTTCATTATGATGCACCTCTCACAGTCTTGTATACATCTGTCTTCTCAAATTATCTATGAGCCCTCTGGGCATCGTATCTCATTCACCTGTTGACAGTTGGTGTCCAAAGCCCAGTTTTTGAGCTATACTTCTGAGGCATCACAGTTTTTTTTTTTTTTTTAAAGATTTAATTTATTTATTTGACAGAGAGAAACACAGCGAGAGAGGGAACACAAGCAGAGGGACCGAGAGAGTGAGAAGCAGGCTTCCCGCCGAGCAGGAAGCCTGATGTGGGGCTTGATCCTGGGTCTCCGGGATCATGACCTGAGCCGAAAGCAGTCGCTTAATCAACTGAGCCACCCAGGTGCCCCAGAGGCATCACAGTTTATCCCAACTTTTACCTTTAAATATTTTAGCCTTTGAAATAGGAAATTGGGTCCAGGGGGCCATTTGGGTTGTATGCCCAAGTGCATTAGGGTGGGCTTGGCTCTCCTTTGTTTTTCCAGGTGCTTGGAGTAGTGAGCTGACCTCTGTTCTGGGGCTCAGGGCCTATGGCAGCTGTCCCTCAGCCCATGCCTGCCTGGTGCCAGGCAGACTCTTTTTGCTGTCTGCCTTTCTCTGGCATCTAGGACTTGGGCTGGCATGTGTCCCTTATTTGGCTCCTTCCTTTCTCTTCTGTTGTAAGATTCAGGATATAGTCTGGGATTAGGGGATGGTCAGAGAAGGGCAAAGAAATGACTTTGGGCCTGGTGTAATTAGGTCTGAATAACTTAGGAGGAGGGAACTCACACAGTGTTCAGAAGTTATTACTTTGCTTTCATTTTCATATATCTCCCTTGGGAAACTAAAGGGCTGGAGAGGTGGCTGGGTTACAGCAGAGTCTAAGGAAACTAAAAACTTGATTTGACTATATACAGCACACATTTATCAGGGTGGAGAGGAGTGACCAGATAGAAGACTAGATATACTTGATATTCTTTGTTTAAGGCTGTATTTTATAGACTCAAAGCTCACAGTGTGTATGAATAGTGACTTCTAAGTAATAAGACCAATTGTATGAGCCATATGTGAACATTAAATTCCTTAGGCATTTGGGGAGTGGTATATGGAAAAATCATAAGATGAGAAGATACTTAAGTTCTTGTTCATCGGGAAGCTATAGATATTTATAATTGTTAGATATGGTTAGGAAAATGAGCATAGGTATGGATCTGAATGAGTTAGGGTAATTACCTGAACAATAACTATGGGATTATGATATTTATTTATTTATTTATTTATTTATTTATTTATTTATTTATTATTTTTAAAAAAGATTTTATTTATTTGACAGAGAGAAACACAGCCAGAGAGGGAACACAAGCAGGGGGAGTGAGAGAGGGAGAAGCAGGGAGCCCGATATGGGACTCGATCCCAGGTCTCCGGGATCATGACCTGAGCCAAAGGCAGTCGCTCAACCAACTGAGCCACCCAGGCGCCCTGGGATTATGATATTTAAACCAGCAGAATAAAATGTAAATTAATTAAAGGAAACTAAAGAAGAAGAAAAATAGGAAGTAAAAGGAAAGCATGGCAAAGAACACCAAATAAGACAACAAAGTGGATGTCAGTGTAACAATAATTATAATAGATATAAGTACGTTAATGTGACCAATCAAAAGACAGGACATCAGAGTTTTAAAAACTAGAGATTTATATATATATGATGTGTATATAACACTTAAAGTCTTAAGGACAAAAGGATACAGAAAAATTTAACATAAAGGAGTGCAAAAATGTATACCAGGCATATATGAAACAAAGAAATCAGAAGTAGTACTTTTCATCTCAGGGCAAATGAGATTTAAGATGAAAAATCTAATAAAGAACAAAAAGGGATATTTTGTTGTGGTAAAGGAAAACATAGAGCACATAAGGCAACTCCTTAACAGAAGGTGATTTCTTTCAACTTTGGCATGATGATTGAAAATACAAGCAAGTGGAGCTGCATCCTTACTTGGGAGTGTACTCTTAAAAAAGCTTCCTGAGGACCACAATGTTCACATTAGAAACCGTGTAGAACATCAAGGAGTCAAGAGGAAGACCATAGTTCCTAGGTATATGTGGCTTATTCTAAAGAGGCTTTAAGACAATCAAAAAAGAGAGTAGGGCTGAAATTCCAGATATTTTTCTTTGTGAAGGACCATTGGTGTCATTTGTATTTGTGTCTGGTCTGCCTTGGTCAGGGTAAACATGGGTTTGTATTGAATTGAAACTTTTTTACCTAGAAAATCTGGATAATTATAATTATGGCATAATCAGTGTAGTGGGCTGGGTTTCCTGGAAGGCCAACCCTGAATGAAGATTAACATGTAAGAGGTTTGTTAGAGAGTGCTCTTGGGGTCAAAAGTTGGGGAAGGGAAGGGAGGGGTTGGAAGGAAGAGAAGAAGCAGGATTGTGCAGAGGCAGATGCTGGGTTGCTATGAAGCTTCAGAAGAGTGGATGTAATAGGGGACATTTTGAAGCTGGGATACCCCTTTTTAAAAAAAAAATAAATTCAGTTAATTAACATATAGGTTTTGTTTTTGTTTTTGTTTTTTACTTTCAGAGGTAGAGTTTAGTGATTGATCAGTTGCATATAACACCCAGTGCTCACATCAAGTGTCCTCCTTACTGCCCATCACCCAGTTACCCCATCCCCCCCCACACTTCCACTTCTGCAACCTCAGTTTGTTTCTTATAGTTAAGAGTCTCTTATTCAACTCCATGGTCAACTAATGTTTGACAAAGCAGGAAGGAATATCCAATAGGAAAAATACATAGTGTGGGAAAATTGGACAGCCACATGCAGAAGAATAAAACTCGACTATATTCTTATGCTATACACAAAAATAGACTCAAATGTATGAAAGACTTCAGTGTGAGACAGGAATCCATCAAAATCCTTGAGGAGAACACAGGCAGCAACTTCTTTGACCTTGGCCTAGCAACTTCTTGCTAGACATGTCTTCAAAGGCAAGGGAAACAAAAGCAAAAATGAACCATTGGGACTTCATCAAGATAAAAAGCTTCTGCACAGCAAAGGAAACAGTTAACAAAACCCAAAGACAACCTACAGAATGGGAGAAGATATTTGCAAATCTCTTATCAGATAAAGGGTTAGTCTCCAAAATCTATAAAGAACTTATCAAACTCAACACCCAAAGGACAAATAATCCAGTCAGGAAATGGGCAGAAGACATGAACAGATATTTCTCCAAAGAAGACATCCAAATGGCCAACAGACACATGAAAAAATATGCTCAATGCCACTCGACATCAGGGAAATACAAATCAAAACCACAATGAGATACCACCACACACCAGTCAGAATTAAAATAAACAAGTCAGGAAGCAACAGATGTTAGAGAGGAGGCAGAGAAAGGGGAAACCCTTATACTGTTGGTGGGAATGCAAGCTGGTGCAGCCACTCTGGAAAACAATGTAGAGTTTCCTCAAGAAGCTAAAAATAGAGCTACTCTATGACCCAGCAATGGCACTACTAAGTATTTATCCAAAGGATATGAACATAGTGATCCAAAGGGGCACCTGCACCCCAGTGTTTATAGCAGGAATGTCCACAATAGCTAAACTATGGAAGGAGCCCAGATGTCCATCAACAGATGAATGGATAAAAAATATGTGGTGCAGATATACAATGGACAATTACTCAACCATCAAAAAATGAAATCTTACCATTCTCAACAATGTGGATGGAACTAGAGGGTATTAGGCCAAGTGAAATAAGTCAGTCAGAGAAAGACAATTATATGATTTCACTCATACATGGAATTTAAGAAACAAAATAGGATCAGAGGGGAAGGAAAATAAAATAAGACAAAACCAGAGAGGGATAACACTTTTTATTTGTCTTGAGTTGAGACTTTCAACTTTCACCTAGTCATCAAATGAGTCTGTGCCTGAAAGATCACATCAGCTTGGATAAGGTAGCTGTTTTCAGTGAGGCAATTCCCATAGAGATAATAAAGAATAATAAATCCTTCATTCCTAAAGGAGAGTATGAATGCCGCATCACAGTGTCTACCACCATAGTGGTATGATTTTTGTTTGAAAATAATTTTTTTTTGGTTTAAAAAATTAAAGGGTTGGAGAAAAATTCTGGGTTCAGTGTGCAGTTAAGAGTAAAATCCTTTCCAACCTAGTAATTGCTCTTACTATGGTGATGTTATGGGGGAAATGGCTCTATGAACATGAATTGGAAGAACTCTGATTTATAGGGGTACCTGGGTGGCTGAGTCAGTTGAGTGTCCAACTCTTGATTTTGGCTCAGGTCATGATCTTGGGGTCATGGGACTGAGCCCTCGGTTGGGCTCTATGGTTGGTGTGAAGTCTGCTTGAGATTCTCTCTCTCCCTCTCCCTGAGCTCCCCCTATACTCTCTCTCTAAAATAAATGTAAATAAAATCTAAGAAAAAAATGAACTAGGCTTTATAAAGCTGTAATACAGGGAGTTCTTGTATTTTTTCCAAGGACTGTCTTACCTGAATATGACTTTAAGGTGAGAATATCCTTCCTGTTTCTTCTTTTTCCTCCTGTATGAAAGAGGAAAACCATGAAATATTTCATAAATATTTCAGGTACTGTGTGTTTCTTTGTCATACCTATGTATTAGTTTGAAAAGAATTTTAAAATTCCAAAGAATATTCTTGGACTTGTTTTTTTTACCTGTGGGATGATTCAAAGGTAAGAAGAGATAGCTTGTGCCTCTACCTTATTGATTTCTTCCTCCCATCATAAACCAGGAGAACTCAAGTGCAGGAAAGAGAGAGGAAGGCTACGAGTAAGACCAAAAGTGTGGTGTTAGCAGGAGAAGGACAGGACCGTAAGGGTACTCTTCCGAGTAGATGATAGAAGTTGTTTGTCTTTGCTCTTTCATGGGTTGCCTTCTTGATGATGCTTTTATCTACCCCTTTGTATAGCTAAGATGTGTACGATGTGGACACAGACCCCAGCAATGAAAGCCTATACCCTGCAGGCAGCCCATCTTCACTGAAAGTCGGGACTCAGCATGTGGGTTCTGGGGACAGACTGTCCAGGTTTGAAGACCAGCTTCATCTCCTGCTGACTGTGTTGTCTTGGACAAGGGGCTTCTGCCACTCTGGTCTTTAGTTTTCTTGTCTATAAAACAGGACTGGTAATAATACCTTATGTGTTATTGTTGAGAATTGAGTGAATTAGCCGTGTAAAATCACTTTGAACATAAAACATACTTGAAAATATCAGCTATTATTTTCCCTGTGAGGCCATCTTTCTTGTTGCCTGGATTTCCTACCTTGACAGATAACTTTAGCATCACACACAAAGCTCTTAAATACCTAAACCTTCCACTCTGGCTTTAAGGTTAGAATGTTTTTAGCCGCTGCCTTCTGCCCATCATCAAAGCAAGTGTACAGACCATGTATTCTTACTTCCTATATGTTTGTATTCTAGCACAAATAATTTCCCACTTAATAATCTTTACTCACAATTGTCTATCCTTATAAGGCTATTATCCTTTAGAAAGATTATAAACTACAGATGGGGTCATTTCAAAGTTTTATAGATAAAAAGGTGGGATCTTTTATCAAGTATAGATTTTTCCCTTAAATATTTCCTTGCCTCATCTTGATTATCTTGGAAGATGAATTTTTAATGAAACCTTGAAGCTGAGGAAATGTACAAAAACATATTTTAGTTTTCAGTGATGATTTTTATCCTCATATTAACAGTTTTTATTATTTAGACATAACTTGTTCCTTTATTTAGGCTGTAGGTTTTTCCTCTGTAAAATATGTATTAATTAGTTAATTAATTAATTAATTAAATGTTTATTAAGCCAATATATTTGTGTGAGGCACCACCCTAGGTACTGGAAATATAGCTGTGAATGAACAAAAATAGACATCAAAGGGGTGAAAACTGTCATGGAGCTTATGTTCTTGGGGGAGAAGATGGTGAGTAGATCAACAAATGTTGAGTAGTGACAAGAAGAAAAAATAAAAAAGTGTAAGATAAGTAAATAAGAAAAAAAGTAACAGAAAGAACAGAAAATAAAGAAGGATGAGGGGACAGTTGATGACAGTGAATGGAGCTGTGTGCTCTTTGGGATGGGGTGTTCTACCCAGGCCTTTCTGAGAGAGTTTGACTTGAGCTCTGAGACCTGAACAGGACAAGGGAGGAAGGGATGTGGATCTGGGCAGAGGGCATGGCAAATGCTTGCCACTAATTCTTTAAATTCAGTGATACTGAACCTTGAGATGATAAGGAGGTGGAATTTGATTTAAAATAACATTACTAAATTGAAAGAGTTAAAAGAGATACATACACAAGTTTTTCTTGTCATGGAGATTCGAGAAAGAAGACCTAGGATTTCCCTGAAACAAGATTTTTCCCTGCATATATCTCAGTCACATCCATAGTGAGGTGGTGAAGACTTACATGCCACTTCTTAGAACATGGTGATGATAATGACAGTCTTAGAAAGTTCCTTTTATTCATTCTTCCACCTTGTGAGAGAATAAAATGTAGAGCTCAATATGACTTATTATTTCGAATGTTCTTAAGTTTGGGTATGGAGATTCAGTGCCTAAAGCTTTGGTTTTTGGTTGAAAAAATACAGGTCTTTATGTCTTCTTTTTTTTTCTTTAAACCTAGCATTCAAAATTAAAGAAACAAGAAGGAACCAAATTGGTAGCATTGCAACTAGTTGTTCCAGGGACTTTTATGGAAGTTCTTGTTTTATCTGTGTATAGTCTGTTCCAGGGAGTTACATAGATCTAGGATTTGATCATCCTTCAATTTTACCTCCCTCTGGTGGCCACTATAATACCTGAAAATCTCCATGCCTTCTCATTGGAATTCCCCACAGCAGACAGAGGGCTTGACGAGTTAGACTTTTATGGTAAATTCCCTTTGTATGTTTGTATCTTCTTATGCCTTGAGTTCTTACTGTGTTATTCTCAATCATCACAAACACATGAAACATAAGGCTAAATATTTTTTTCTGCTGTGATATTCATGCATCTATGGAAGAAAGAATGCAACTACTTGAGAAAGGATGGACCTTTTAGATTTGTGGTCCAGATTCCACTTTTCTCTTTGGAGCAGGCAACATGCCCAGTTTATGTTGTACTTTGTTTCTAGGCTGTTTTGTTTTGGCTAAAGTCATTGTCAGTGGGTGAAATAGCTTGTGTTGTACTTTTTACCATAAAATTTTGGTTTCAAGGTCTACAAGAGAGGGAAGAATCATTCTACATTTCTACTCTATAGCCACCAGATGGAACCCTTTCTTTCTTTCTTTCTTTCTTTCTTTCTTTCTTTCTTTCTTTCTTTCTTTCTTTCTTTCTTTCTTTCTTTCTTTCTTTCTTTTTTCTTTCTTTCTTTCTTTCTTTCTTTCTTTCTTTCTTTCTTTCTTTCTTTCTTTCTTCTTTCTTTCTTTTTAGAGATTTTATTTATTTGACAGAGAGAAACACATCCAGAAGGGAACACAAGCAGGGGGAGTGAGAGAGGGAGAAGCAGGCTTCCCGCCGAGCAGGGAGCCGGATGTGGCACTCGATCCTGGGTCTCCAGGATCATGACCTTATCCGAAAGCAGTTGCTTAACCAACGGAGCCACCCAGGCACCCCTAGAACGCTTTCTAGTAATGGTTTGAGAACAACTGTAGAAATAGATTTGAGAATTATAGAACAGAGATGTTCACTGCTGAAGGACGAGGAGGACATACTTTTATTATTCTCCTCCTTCTCTGACCTCTGCCTCAAACTTCCACAAGTTCCAGTGAAGCTTTGCAAACCAATTTCATTTTTAAACACATATGGAGAACAGGATCTCTGGTAGATTTATAATCGGTCTAAAGATGTCTGTAGGTACAGAGGTATTAAAGAGAAGACAAAAGTGGTGGGAGCAGGAAGAAAACAGTGAAGAGATAGTGAAGAAGCAGAAAGGATTATGAAATCAGTCTCCTTTATATTCCCCAAATGTATTTGAGGAAGATGATCCTTGGAGAAACACTAGTGATGATGGAGGAGGTGAAGTTGCAGAGAGAGGTGATGGTGGTGGAGAGGGGGGATATGGTGACAGAGAAGCAGATAGAGGTGAAAGCTGTAGTGGAGGAAGAGACAGAAATACTCCAAGATTCATGGAAGTGGGATAAGTGGTAGAGTTGGAGATGGAGGGAGTGGGAGAGATGATGGTAAAAATAGTGGAGTTGAAGGCGGTAGAGCTGGCGGTGGGGATTGTGGTGGTAATAAAGGTGGTGAAGGTTATGGCTGAGGTGTTGGAGGAGGTGGAGATGATAATGAAGATTGTGAAGGTGGGTGGTGGTAAAAGAGTTGGTGAGAAGGTGCATAGGTAGTAGGGGTAGTGGAGGTAGTAACCAAGAAGGTTGTGAAGAAGGTGGTAAAGGTAGTAGAAGAGGCAGAGGAGGTGGTGGAGGGAATGGAGATAGTGGAGGAGGTGAAGACATTGGTGGAGATGGCGGTGGGAGTGGGTATTGGTAGTGATGGAGGAGGCTGAAGGAGTGGTGCAGGAGGTGGTAGAGGGGGCGGTGGAGATATGTGTGGTGGTAGCTGAGGTGGTGGAACCTACTGGGCTACATACATATGCAGAGTGAAATATATGCATGAATGCATGGGAGAACCAGCAGCCATTTGTAATACTTCTTTTTTAAAAAGTATCTACAAAGGGCTCTCAGATATTTTTCTTACTAATTGCATGCATTTTTGCCTCCAAGTCTAAAATTCTGATTTTCCTGAATGACTCAGACAGCAGTTGAATGACATTAATGATCATCAGTTCTCACTGTGAATGGATGCCTTTTATGTGCTAGAGTGGACCGAGCATAGGCAGTCAAAAATAAAAAATACTTAGTTCTCATTTTCATTGAGGAAACAGACCTATAAACAGATCATTATAATACAGTGAAGTTAAATCCAATGACAGAGATGTTAAATATCCAAAGAGGAGTAATAATCAAAGGTGAGTAGTGTTGGGGCCAGGGGAACCTGGAACAGGTAACACCTTAAGGATGAGAGAATCGGAGATGAGTTGGGTGAAGGGAAAGATAACCATTAGTGGCCAAAGTGACTCTCTAAATGACTTTCTTTCCTGTTTTCTTGAGTATGTAAGGTCCTTTGCATTCTGTTCATATTTAGAATCAGGTTTGAAAGCATCCATGGATGTAAAATAAATCGAAAGTGGATTTAGGGTCTTCTGATGCTTAATCATGACATGTTCAAAAGTAGAGATGTAAGGATGCATCTCAGAGCTGATGCCATCCAATTCTTCAACCCCACCCATTCTCTGAGCTTAAGAAGTGAGTGGGAAGATGGAATTTGAATAGTTTTTCCTCTCAGAGGAAGCAGGACAAACAGCACTTGAGCTGAGATGGGTGGGTGGGCAGGCATGCGGTATCTGTGTAGAAGATGGGTTGCTTACTCAGAGAAGACCTGATATGCAAGAAAAAGTCAGCCAAAAATATGAGTCACTCATTAGACTCCTTAAAAGGTAGAACATGCCAAGGCAGGGAAGGCAAACAGACTCCTTTATTAACTTGGACTAGGATGTACCCTCAGACATAACATGTCTCTAGAAGTGAAAAAAAATTCTCTAAAAAAACAATACACACATATCATTGACCCAACTAAAATATTTCATATTTTAGAGGGAAAGCAGATAACACAGGGTTTGTTGAAGGAATGACTCAATAAGAATGCAGGAAATACATTTGAATAGAGCATTTCAGAGGTGTTTGTTTGTTTGTTTATTTTTACCTATTTAAGTAATCTCTGTGCCCAGTATGGGTCTCCAACTCATGACCCTGAGATTAAGAGTCCCATGCTTTTCCAACTGAGCCAGGCAAGCACCCCTCAAAGGCTTTTTTTTTTCTTAGAGAACTTATTAAAGTCTATGAAATAGACTTCAGAAAATTGATTCTTGGAATGAATACACACTGCAAATAACTATTCAGAGACCATGAAGAACAAGCTTTCAGATATACCCCTTGGCCACAAGTTGCCCCGTGAAAGATGGGGAGCGAGGGAGAGGTCAGTGCATCTTTGAGCCATGGTGGCTCCACAGGAGGTTGAAGAGTGACTTCATGCTGTTTATGCAGAATTTCCAAATCAGAGAAGGCAGTTCCCTTATCCAAAAGACTTGGGTTCTTTGCCCACCTACCCTGGAAAGCAGGCTATGGATTGCACCAGATAAAATATTAGAAGCTGACCTCTAAACAACATATTTAAATTCATTTCTGGTTTATTCTTTCCAAATAGCAATTGAGTTTGACTATTGTGTTCAGCCATCTGCAGCCCATGTTTATAATTGTCCATGCTATCATTGTCTCTGAGATTTTCCCGGTTAATATTATTAAGGGGTGGATATATGATTTCCTGGGTGGTTCAACTCACTCTTCTGGTCCATTTTGATAAGGAAGTGCCTACCTGCTGCACCAAAAGGCTTTCAATGGCATTTTGAATGTTTGCTTGTGAGGAAATAATAAAGGAGACACAACCACTCTACTGGCTGGCTTTCACATAGAGAATTCTGTTTAATTTGCAAAAACTATTTATAAATTTGAACTATTAACTCAGCCTTTCTTATTGGCCTTACAAAAGCAGCTCTTAGGAAATAAAGCATTTGGGACCCAGTGGGAAAGAGTCCAAGTTTGTACTGCCAAGTCTCCTGAGTTATCCTGACTCCCACCTGAGATTCTGGGATTTTCTATTAAGAAGGGGTGGGAGAGATTGGCCTCAGTTGGAACAGGGATGATAGAGAGTAAATAGATTCATCTGTTTTTCAAAGATAATTGCAGGTTGTGAAACAAATCTAAGTAGGTAGCTAAATCCTACGCAGATTACAAAAGACGTTCTACATCTCTGAGTTAGTGCACGTAATTTTAGGCCCCGAAGCAATGTCTGGTGGACCAGTTGAACATGCTAGGGCAACTGTTAAATGAATCCCAGAGAAGCCATGGTTGGAATCAGAGCATGGATTATAGATTCCTAGAACTGGAAAGGCCTTTAGAGATTTTCTAGGCAAACACTTTTGCTTTACTGCTAAGGAAACTGGAGCTCAGAGAAGTGTGGCTATTTTAAGTGATTATGAGTGTGGCTAAAACCTAGGTTCCTGATCCTCTGTGCTGTGCTTTAATGTGGGATCAATAGGACTTCAGGTAATGGTCTACTGCCTTCACTGTGGATGTTCTCCAGACCAGGATGCCACACGAGTCCTCACAGTGATTCCTGCTACTCAAAGATCACAAAACATCTTGCTCTCATTTGTTTTGGCCACACCTCTGCTAGGAGGGCAACGTGCTCTGTACTGAAGGGTCCACAAAGCCCAGCTCTGCTACTACGGAGGCTCGGGGGGAGCTTTGAGAGTCAGTTCCCAGGCTGGTGCTTTCCACCCCAAACTTTCTCTCTTCCTGGGATTGTTTCTCAAGCTAAGGACAAAAGTAGCCAGCTCTGGATTTCTGCTTTGCTGAAACGATAACATTTCCAGAAGTCTGATCAGGTTAGTCAAACCATCTGAGCTTTGTTTCTTATATGTAAAATAAAAAGAATAATTCACAGTAGTTATGGCACACACAGTCCTGAGTGCAAGGGAGGCATTTAATAAACGTTTATTCTCTCTCTTGCTTGTATAATAAAATTTCTGAATATGCTGGTTTAGGATTAGTTTAAGAAAATTATTTTGACTGCTTTTTAAAAAATTTATGACGATAACACATATTCATTGTAGAAAAATTAAACAACGTTAAAAATTATGAAGTCCCCTGAATGTCTACCATCCAGACATAACTATTCTACATAATTTTATGACATTGGGCCATTCATCTCTTTATGCATCTATGTCTATATTTGTATATATAATTTTACATTAAATGAAATCATAATACAAACACTCTACAATCTGCTGGGCAAGAGGTCAGTTCAAAGAAAATGCTAATAGATATTTTCTGCCAGGTATGGGGGTGTTTTTAGTTCCAAATGTGGGACACAATGGAGAACACAATCTCATCTCACAGATTAAAACTTTGTTCTGACATGATTGATACTCTTCTCCCCAGTTGTCCCTTTCCCCTTTCTCCCTAGTAGAGAGAGAATATACAATGCCATTTTTGGAGTTTTGCAAAAAAAATTGCCAACTGGGGAAGTCTACTTGATTTATCTTTTTTTAAAAATTTTGTTCATTTAAATAAAAGGTGGGGTGAACAAATGATATCTATTGCTAATCCCCTTGCAGCCCCTTGCATCTCCTGAGTTTGACCCTTCCCCCTTTTCCATAGGACTCATCCACAGGAAGACACAGACTGCTGTGCGCTTTAGCACACTGGGTCTTGCTGACCTGTAGCTATGGACAACCATTATTTTTGTTTAGACTAATCTCCCTGATGGCCTATTGGCTTTCCCCCATCAGACAGACAGAGTACCATTACCTGTGTTCTATCCTTCCCCTGCCTCCCAGCTTTATGTATATTCTCTGTTTCTTTGGGCTGATGCTAATGGTGAGTGATAATTTAGCACCAGACAATAAGAAGGCATGCAGGCCAATTCTGCCAAGAGTTTATAACCTGATGCCGCTCTCTGTCCATTCACATCAGTACTCATTATTAGAAAATACAACTAATTGAAAGTCTTTGGGTGTTGGGAGACTTGGATCCTAAGAGCAGATGAAAACCTTCAGCATTAGAATCTTATGTAGGAGTATCATACCAGCATGGAAAAGTTTTCATTTGTGAAGGGAGGATGTTAATATTTATGTGTTCCCAGACCACCAATATAATGTAAACAGGGCCTTTCTTACACTTTGAGATCCTGTGATTAGAGTTAGCAATTTCAAAGTAATATTTCCAGGCTATTGTATGTTTTGCCATAATTGGGCCAAATTCTCTCCCAGAGTCTCTATGAATTCAGAACTTCTTCCCAGTCTCCCTTTTCCTCACCACAGGAATCTGCACTGATTAATTAGTGCTAGACGTATTGGGGTGGTTTTGCTAGACAGCTTTCATCTAGGAAGAGGTGGGCTGAGTACACCCACTCATTTCCCACCATCTCCAGAAGGAGCAGCTTTTAACTATGACTCTGAAGGAGGGCTTTGAACTGTGACCTAAAGATAAAAGGCTCTTTACCAAACTTATCTGCTCATCAGAGACCAGACAGTAGGGATGATATGCAATCGAGGCTCACTGGCACCCCTACTGCCTGCCCTAATAGAGTTCTGCCAGGGCCAGCTGTGGGGAAGAAGACATTATGGAGCCATATGGGTGGTTCTAGAACTTCTGACCTTCTTGTGCCAAGTTTCTATAATAACTTAAGATTTTGTAGACATGTTCTCATTCTAATGGTAAATTTGAAGGAAATAAAATCCTTAATTAAGTTAAAATTTTACCTTTTTGAGCTTCTTTTTTTTTTTTTTTTTTAAAGATTTTATTTATTTGACAGAGAGAAACACAGCCAGAGAGGGAACACAAGCAGGGGGGAGTGAGAGAGGGAGAAGCAGGCCTCCTGCCGAGCAGGAAGTCTGATGTGGGACTCGATCCTGGGTCTCCGGGATCATGACCTGAGCTGAAGGCAGTCGCTTAACCAACTGAGCCACCCAGGCACCCCCTTTTTGAGCTTCTTATCTAAGCTTCTAATTTATGTGACCTCTGACATCCAAGGAGGATGTGTGTGTGTGTGTGTGTGTGTGTGTGTGTGTGTGTGTGTGTGTGTTCATTCTCATTCACTGATTATTTTATACTTTTCCCCTATAGACTG
This sequence comes from Spilogale gracilis, assembly GCA_004023965.1. Classification (NCBI taxonomy): domain Eukaryota; kingdom Metazoa; phylum Chordata; class Mammalia; order Carnivora; family Mephitidae; genus Spilogale; species Spilogale gracilis. The sequence goes on from PITA01003871.1 coordinate 59,809, forward strand.
AGAATTACTTCGGAAGATGATAAGATATTCTGGGGGAGCCAGGAGGGAAGTAGAAGGCATATATCTTTGCCTTGGAAATTCTGCAGGAAAATAAAATGGGCTTTCCATATATTTTTATTCATCTGTGCTTATAAATGGGCAACCTAGAATTTCTATTTCTAAATTCTAGAGGAAATCCACAATTAACATGTCTTATCTATGACTGAGAAATTGGTGCTATTTTTTTAAAAGACATTTTATTTACTTATTTGTCAGAGAGAGCGAGCGAGAGAGAGAGCACAAGTAGGGGGAGTGGCAGGCAGAGGGAAAAGCAGGTTCCCCACTGAGCAAGGAGCCTGATGCAGGACTTGATCCCAGGACCCTGGGATTGTGACCTGAGCAGAAGGCGGAGTAAAGACTGAACCACCCAGGCATCCCTTGGTGTTACTTTGTAATTAAATGAGAATGGGTAGATGAGTAATCTATGACGAAGCTGAATTTGATTGGGACATGTTTGAATTTCTGTTGTGCTCCCCCACCCTCGGTCAGCAGAGGGGCTAAAAAGAAGTTACCCAGGGTTCTAGAGAGGAGAGCTAGGTTTTCCCAGAAAATGTGGACAGAAGTTTCTTTATGTGCTATTTTCCATTTTTCTCTCCAGGCCTACTCACCATCTTTGTCCACCCACTGACTACATTGAAGGCCACTTTGCTCTCTGTCTTTTAGTGGGTTTGACAGTCAGAGTCACCTATGATATGTGGAGAGCAGGAAGGGAGTAAGGTCAGGACATTTATTCTCTTGATTCCCTCCCTGCTAGGTAGCTGTGGGCTGTCTGTGTTCATCTACATAGGTAGATGACCACAGCTCCTGTTGGAAAGTCCCTCCTCTCTCCAGACTAAGAGATGCTTCCTCCTCTTGCCCTTTTCAGCTGCACAGTGGTAACAGCTCCTTATTGTTGCTAGACCAGAGACTGGTTTCCTTATACTCCGCCCTTCTTTGTAAATAATCCATTTATCAGACTTCCCTCTGTTACCATGTTTGATGTGCCGTCTGTTTCTTCCTGGGTCTGGACTGTTATATTTGGTGAGTATTTTAGCCTTTGCTATCATAGAACAGAAACTCACACACACGAATTCAAGTTCAAAGAGAATTCACTGAAAGGACACGGGAGAGGTTAGGGACATATGCCAAATCATCTGGAAAGTCAGTTTCCAAAACCATTTCCTCAGTCTCTGGTGGTACTATGCCTTTTCTTATCTCTGCTTTTTCTATAAATCTGCTTGTTTTTTCTGCTTTCTACATATTGACATTCTTTCTCTGTCTCATGGATTATTATTTTTTAAAAATTTCTTTGGCCATGGAGGAAACTCTGGCTTTGCCTACTTAACATTTTAGTCAAGGAGTCCCTACTATTTAACTGTTTCTCAGTGTCCTATTTTCCGTATCCCAAGAGAGAGAATCAGAGAGGCCCAGTTGAGTTAGATCCATATATGGTCCTTTTAGGTGTGGTGGAGGACAGAGGTACACAGGACTGTTCTTTCCAGGGATATGAACTTTCTTTCCTCCAAGAAAGGTGTATGGTTGGGGGCGATTGCTAGCATCTCTACAGAGTACAGTGAGTCAGTCTTGTGAAGAGTATCTGATTTAAATTCCAGGTGAGAGTGTTGGCTAATTTAGTTCTTAGGTCATTTGGAAAGGCAGTTTATCGGCTTCATTCCTTAAAAATTTCAGTAGAGAGACATTTGATAATTCCAGAAACCTTGGAAGAGAGCTCTTCTGATGATTCTTTTTACCCCTTCTACCTAACCTGCTATGGACTTTGCTCATTTATTTCTAATTTCCTGCTTTTAATGGTAACCAATGCACTATTCAATGTGAGACTAGTGGAATCCTTCTTGATGGCCACGATAGAAAGTGATTAATGAGATACAGAGACAATTCTGATCTTTTTTAAAGATAAACATATCCTTACCACCACAGCTGCTGCCATGACCAAAATGGCTGGGAGACCCACTGCCTACCTCAAGGATGCCTGGGCCAAGGAGCTGTTACTGGTTGCATCCTTCACCATTTGGGGGGAGGGGCTTACTATAATTCTGCCATCCTCAGCCCCTTACCATATATGCCACGATGATCAGCCAGGTCACAACCGACAACCATCCAGTGCCCCTCCAAGTTGATGGGAACATGTCCCATTTGCTTAGCTACCCCCAGGACCTCCAGGGCTCAAGATTGGAGTTGCTAAAGAAATTGTGAGCACCTTCAGTGACATGGAGGAGGCCCCTTCCCCTGTGACCAATAACATGTGAAAAGTGACTCAAGGGAAAAAGAAAAGGGTAAACATTATATCATACCTGGGAGTGAGCCTGTATTAAAATCAGGTTTTCAGTCCCCACTTAAATATGAGGAGAAAGCCAAAGATTACAAAAACATCTGAGGAAAGCCTTTAACATTTGAGAGAAGAGAGAGATAGAGAAAGAGGGAGGGAAATGAAACAAAACAACTTGGAAGAAACAGAGATTAAACAGGAGAAGAAAATTGTAAAAATTAAGGCATATCATTAATATGAGGAGATGAGAGAAAACATGACCTGCATGAAATAAGAAAAGAATACCATTTATCCATGAAGTAAGAAAGAATACTATTTAAAAAAGAATATTCAATGGATAAAAAATAGACTCTTAAAATTTAAAAATATAATAACAAAAATGAAAAACTCGGTACAAAGGTGGAAGAAAAGGTTGAGCAAATCTCCCTGAAATAAAGCAAAATTAGAAGGCGATGGAAAATAGAGGATGAGATATTAATAAAAATAATTTTAAAGAACAGTTTTGGAGGTCCAACATCTGAATAATGAAAGTTTCTGAGGAAGGAAATAGAGAGATGGAGAGGAGAAATTCATCAACCAAAAAATTCAAGAAAAATTTTTCTATAAGGCATACGCTTCCAGACTGAAATGGCTCATTAAGAACTCTCAGGATGGATGAAAATAGACCCACATCAAGGGCTCTTCATTATAAGATTTCAGAATATTGATGATAAAGAAGATCTTGCAAGCTTTTTGAAAGACAACAAGTAAGTCACATAAAGGATTGGGATCTGAGTGGCTTTTGACTTCTCAAAAGCAAAATTCGAATATAGAGAACAATAGAACAATATGCTTTCAAATTATTGTCAACCCAGAATTTGATACACATTCACAGGTTCAGTTGGATATGTGGGGGGGAATCTTCAGATGTACTAATTCACAAAACTATTTCCTTCCCACATACATTTTTTTAGGAAGTGACTGGTAGATGAAAATAAAGGTGTAAGCTAAGACAGAGACAGATATGAGATACAGGAAGCTGGGAGCAAAGGGATTCTGCAGAGGGACAGCAAAAGGAGACACCAGGAAGACAGTGAGTGTATCAGGCATAGTTGTATGGAACAGATTAGAAAGTTCCTGAACACACTTCTTCAGGACGATGAAATTTATAGACTGTACCATGTGTTGGAAGTCTTGAGAAGAGATTTAGACAACCGTGAAAGATAGGTATTAAATTAATGATAAGTACATAGAAAATAAAGTAAATGAAGACAGTAAGGTAATTATTAATTCCAGGGAAAATAAAAAGTTGCACAGAGAAGGAAAAATAATTAGAGTTATTACACATGAATGGTATTTATATAGTAATAATACTATAAAGTCCAAATATTGGTCTATCTAAAATTACAAAATTATAATTCTTTTGGGAAGATGAAAAGATGTGAGAGGTGCATGAGTACAGTGAGATGGAGAAAAGAAAAAGAATAAAATCTTTAAATTTTATAGTAGGAGGTCAATAAATAATGTGTAAGGCTGAAAGAAAATAAACAACTGAGAAGTAGATTTACGAAACTTATTTAAAGACTTAGAGACCAATTTCATTTAATTGGTGAAAAGTCGTGAAAGTAATTACTTCATGAAAGGGGGATATGGGGCTAAAGGAGGTAAGAAACTACCATCTTTTTGTAATAAACATTGCAGAATTATGTGACTATTAACTTTAAACATGCATGTTTAACTGATTAGAAATTATTAAAAAAAAACAATAAAAAGAAAATTAATTAAATAATTAAAAATACACACACACATCCAGACAGCCATTGCTAAGTGATTGGAATTGGTTAACAAAGCAAAGGCATCCTTATTTGGGCAACATGAAAATCGTGAGGGCAAGAAAATCATTTTTATGAATATTATTAGAGCACTGCTTATTTTGAAGAAATAGGTTGTGGAGTTGGACTCATTAGCATTGATGCCCATCAGCACAAGGTGTGTGGGGCACAAGCTTCAGCATACTTTGATATTTTCATTGTGAGCAGCAAGGTCAAAGGCCAGGTCAAAAGGCAAGGGACTGTCATTCCAGCCAAGAAGGAGTAGACTTCAGGTGTAGAGAGATAAGAGGTCAATTTCAGGGTGACTAGCCAAGACAAGTGTTAGAGATCTAGGCAGGTAGAATCCAAAGGCTGGGTTGTCAGAGATATGAAGGGGGTAACAGAGGGCAGACCTTGACTCTGGTCAGTCCTAAGGGGAGGGGATTTGGCTTGTAGACTATTTTATATTGCTTGCTAGGCAAAGGTGTAGTTTGGAGCCCAAAACTCTGGAAGCCTATAGATCCCCTCATTTGTTTGCTCTCTGCTCTTCTTCTCTCTGACAGCTGAATTCCTTTGCCTTTCTTTATAGGTGTCACTTTTACTGCATGCTTAGCCCTGCTCTGGAACCTGGCCCCAGTCCTCCATCAGCAGCTGCCAAAGTCTGCATAATCATCCTCTGACTGGCAGCACAACTGGATTCTGTCCTTTCCCTCAATTTTCTAACAACTGATACCGTGTCCTGAGCTCCAGTCTCCCCTGACTATTCTTCAGCCTGATCTCCTAAAGGCAATCACATGGTAAACGTGCACACCACTTGGAGATACTTTGTCCCCAGCCATGCAGAAAACCTGTGCCGCAGTGTAGATGAAGCTTTTGTACGGGTCTTTGCCAGTTTTTTAGTCCAATAAGGTGCAAGTCTTGGCCTTATTCCCATGCTAGGAATTTATTGAGCATTTACAACTTATTTGGAACCTTCCAAACACACTTTGCATGGTTTTCATGGATCACCAACACCATTTTCTAGAGGAAGAAACTGTATTTTAATGATGGGAGGGGACTTGTCCCTGGGCAAAGTAAGAGAGCAGGGCAGGAATTCAAACACAGATCATATGGCTCCAGCTCCTGGCTGGGATTACAAGGCTCATTGCCTCTTGCAGTCTTTGTTTGAGCTCTAGGATCCACTTATATTCCCAGGCCTGGCCTTATCTGACCTAACTTACCATGCTTCCAAACCCCTGATTGGGTAGCAGGTGATTCCTGCTTCTACCTGACATGGAGGCCAATATGCCAAATTGGCTTCACAGAATTTGCATCCATGAAGTTCCTAGGTGATGCTATGAGTCCCCATCATGGTCTCATGCCCCAAGGAAGTTCCCTAGGTTCTTAAAAATGTGGTTCCCAGACCTGGGGTCGTGGTCAGGGGGAGTCTGATAGGGTCAAGTTGTCGCTTGGACTGTTATTGAATGTATTTAAATCGGATATGTTTAGGAAAAAGAAGGCAGGAAGATGTGTCTCTTTTTCTTCTCCTTTCTTTCTTTCTTTCTTTCTTTCTTTCTTTCTTTCTTTCTTTCTTTCTTTCTTTTTAAAGAGTTTATTTATTTATTTCAGAGACAGAGTGAGTGGTAGAGGAAAGAGCATAAGCTGGGGGAGGGACAGATGCAGAGGAAAAAGCTCTCTGCACAGCAGAGAGCCCAATGCAGGGTTAGATCCCAGGACCCTGGGATCATGATCTGAGCTGAAGGCAGATGCCCAACTGACTGAGCCACCAAAGTGCTCCAGGAAGATGTGTAAGGTGTGTTTTTATCTTGGGCTTCCAGGCTACCCAACTAGTAGGTTCCTTACCGTCCATGTCAGAAAATAGGAAACAGGGAATAGGAAATAGAAGGGGGAAAATGTGAGAAATCACTTTGTTCAACACCTGACCTTATACCTTGGAGTATCGAAAAAAACTGTCTTAGAGGCCTGTAATGAAGAAATTGGAGTGAAAAAAAGAATCATATAAGAGAGGCTGCAGGTCAAGACAGCTAGGAAAGAATCTGATGTCAATGATCTTGAGAGCTAAAGAAGGCTAGATTCACATGTTGGCAGTTTGGTGTTCAATGTGCCAGGTCTCTCTTTGTTACGACTTACTTTATCTCCCCCTTTCCCCCTGCCCCCTGGGGGTGCTGCTTGACATGCCCTTATGATAAAACAGTGGCAATCACAGCACCTTCCCGAAGGTGTGTGCCTGGACCTAGACTGGGGTGGAAAGCTGTGACAGCCTTGTGCCTACAACAACATGAGGCAGTGGTTAAATTCAATACTTTATCTTCCTTTTACATAGTTCAGTAATCAAAAAAAAGATTAAAACAAAGAAAACCACCCTACCCACTCACAGATCTCCTTGGCATGTGGCTTCCATCAGTTCCTCCTATTGGCTAGCTTGCCTACCTGTTTTGGGGATATTTGGCCCCAGTTCTGCATAAGTCAGGGCTTTTCCGAGCTTTTGAACAGTGAGCCTGCCGACAACACCTGAGTGCCTTTCTGAGCAGGGATTCCATGATTGATGATGGGAGAGAGTAAATAAATTTCATTAAGCACACACAAGAGTGGATCAGGACAGTAAGTGCTTACTATGTGCAATCAATGGGCATTATTTTAAAGGAGATTAAAATTTCTTGGACTTAATCCTCCCGCTGGAACTGCATTGGTGGCAGAAGATGAGTTACTGTTTTCTCCAGGGAGGGAGTGAGAAGAGCATCTGTGCCTTTTGTGTAAAATCCTGTAGTAAAATAAGCAGTTTAGAAATCTGCTCCGTTTGGAACTCAGTTCTCCGAGAGAATATGTGTTTGTAGTGTACTAAGTCAAAGAAGTTGATTCTGGGCAGCAAATGTCTGCAGATTGGAAGTGATGCCGAACTTTATGTCTTCCTGCAACATTCTTGGGCATCATCGCAGTTCCTCTATTTTACAACATACATGGTAGAATCAGATGTTTGGTGGAGCTGGCGCGGGACTTTGAGCCTGCCCAGTACTCTAGAGTGTACTTTGCTTTCCAACAGCGAGCTGCACTGATGGAATATGGTGCCTTGGCTGAAACTTGAAATGTAACTTTTTTCTAAACTTGATGATTTATTTTCAGAAGCTGGGAAGACTGTCACTTGAAATGTAAAATTGTGTCTATCTGGTAGGAGGTGAAAGCTTAAACCTGCCTTTGGGACTTTTGTTCTATAAAAAAAATCTTAGGTATCCACCCATTTTTTTTTGGGGGGGACTGTAAATGCAAGATTTTCCTGACAGTAAATATTTAAATACTAATGAAAATTATGTGTATATTTTAGCCAAGTAGAGATTTCGAGACACCTTTATTTTTTGTGGGAAAAATTTTCTCCATTTGGATTTAAACTGTCCATGGCACAGATCTGACCTGCTGCCTGTTTTGTCAATAAAGTTTTATTGGAATACAGCCAGGCTCATTAGTTGGCATATTGTCTATGTCTACCTTCCTACCATAAGAACAGGTCGATGTGAGGGAGACTGTACGGCCTCAAAGTTAAAATATTTACCATCTAACCCTGTACAAAAAAAAAATGTGCCATCCCCCACCTTTTGTTATTGCTTGTTCTCGCATGTATGCTCTTAAATAGTTGCTCATAGCCATTGCAGCTAAAGGTCACAAAATGACAGAAAGATATACAGGCCTGAATTTCATGTTGTGGTTGGAGTAGACATTGACAATGACCTGAGTTTGACTTGGCCTATATTGGCTACACTGTACTGGTTACACTGTAGAGGTCCTGTACACAATGTCTTTCTAGGCTGAGTCACCCCGACTTTACCAATATTGAACTATTATTTCCTGACATGATTGTCTCATGAGGGCTGTAGGACCAGACTTCACTCCATGCCATGTAGGTGGGTATAGGTGAGATTTCCCTTGAGTGGAGTGGATCTTCTCACCGTCAGTCATCCTGGGAAGAGGGCAATTGTGGGAGAGGAAAAGAACATTCAAGAAGCTTGCCTTAGACTAAGATGAACAGGAGATTTCCTCTGCTATTTCACTTCACTATGGAGGTTGGGTGTGAGTCTGGGGGAGAGCAGGAAGGCCCAAGAGCACTTCTTTTGTGGCAGGGTGATCTTGTCATTGCTTTTTACTGAGCATTCATGAGTCTCCTTCCAGAGATCACCCAGAAATACTGGAGTGACACTAGGGGTTGAGAAGCGGAGGCTGATGTCTGGCAATATACTGAGGACTGAAACCATGAACTCAACACCATTGATGCACCCTCCATGATTAGTTCAGGTATTGAGTGACCATCTTCAGGGGAGGCTGGGTACCCCCTCAGCTCCAGGGCAACAGGTGAATTTTGATTAGACTGAGGCCATCAAAGTAAGTCCATCTATCCTGATGAGAAAACAAAATTGCCATGTGATACACTTCTGACCAATAAGAAGCAAAGGGAAGTTTTCTGGGGCACTAGTGGGAAAAGTTTCTCATTCTTAAATACGGGATGCACAAGACGCAGAGACTCTTTCCCTGCTTTGGATATAGCTGTGAGGATGTGACATAGACAAGGCCCATTTTGCAACTATGAGAGGGAGTTGTCAACCTGCCCAGGGTGACAGAGTAGAATATGGAAGGAACTTGAACCCTTGATGGCATCAAAGAGCTACTGAATCACACAAATGTAGAACAGATGTAGAACCTCATGGGCTGTGAAAGAATACTGTTACCTTATTGTTGGAGCCACTTTTCATTGGATCTTTTAGTGTTTATAGCCAACTTAACACTCTTTAGGTATTTAATATGACCTCTACATAATTATAAGTTGGTGAGACTTAGAAATAGTAACTCTATTCTTATAGTACATTCATGCAAAGATAACTAGCTATGGCCACCAAGTAGTTAAAATTCATTTAAAAGGGAGAAATCTACACTTTCTGAATAATGGCATATGTACCCCAAAACTTTGTTAGTTGTTAAGAAGTCCAGAAAATTATAGTCTTAAAATTTTATAATAACAATATATAAATAGTAGAAGGGCCAGAAAAATTATTTGGGTAACTTAATCAATAAGTATCTTATTTTAAGAGCATTTAGGGGACTCTAGGTGGCTTAGTTGGTTCAGTAACTGCCTTCGGCTCAGGTGATGATCCCAGGGTCCTGGAATCGAGTTCCACATGGGGCTTCCTATCCAGCGGGGAGCCTACTTCTCCCTATGCCCCTCCCCCCACTTGATCTCATTCTCTCTCTCTCTCTCAAATAAATAAATATAAAAAAAAACATTTAAATTATATATATTCTTACTATAATAGTTTCAAACAGTATACAAGTATTAAAAGTCCCAAGTGATCACCGTTGAGTCGGCAGTTTGGGATCTCCCAAGCAGAAGAACCAGCATGCTAGCAAGGACCCAGCAGCGAAGACAGGTGGGGTGCTAGGAAACAGACAGAAATACAGTTGTAAAGCTACAGAGGCTGGAGTTCAAGAAGGTCCCCAGCGATGCTGGCCTCCTGGAATGTATGTCTGTGTGGCTTTCCCTCCCGTACTGGATAGGGCCGGCCTGTGTGACTCAGCACGATCCTGCGGACATGACGCGTGTGGTTTCTGAGGCTCAGTCATAAAGGATATCATGACTTCTGCCATGCTCTTTCTTGGTCCTTTACTCAGCTGCCATGTTGTGAGGGCACGCAAACAGACTCACAAAGAGGTCCACGTGGCAAAGAACCAAGGCCTCCAGCCAATAGCTAGTGAGTGAGCCATCTTGGAAGCAGATTTTTTCCACCCCAGTCAAGCCTCAGCCAACATCTTGACTGTATAACCTTGTGACACACCCTGAGCCAGAAACACCCAGTTGTCCCTGAATTTCTGACCCTCAAAAATTATATGTAATAATAAATGCTTGTTGTTTTAGGCAGGCAAGTCTTGGGTTAACTTGTTGCACGCCTGTGGATAGCCAATACAAAGACTAGGCAGCCTGACTCTCACCCCACATGCCACAGGGGCCTTGGTGGCTACTCTGCCCATTAGCAAGTGGGGATAGGATTCCTGCTTCAGTGCTCACTTCCAGTCAACTTAGGGTATGGTCACCCCAACTTAGGGTATGGTCCTCAGAGTGTACAGCTCGGGGTGCAGGGGGGGATGGGAAAGTTTGAGACTAGTGTGTTAGTGTGTCTGTGTGCAGGCACATACGTGTGGAGTGTGTGTGTATGGGTACGTAAATCAGTGCTGTTCCCTTTGCTCTCCCTAAGGGACAGAAATTCCTCTTTGCCGTGCCCTCAGCCCCCCACAGTGACTATGAACCCTACTTTAGTTATGACACCTCTTTAGTTTTTTAATCCCTTCTTCTGGTTGATTCCCACAGATAATTCCTCTTCTACAAAGACTTGTTCTGACCCTTAAATACTGTTTGGAGAACTCAAAAATGTGTCTGTGCTGAATCTTCTGGGTTGTGTGTGTTGAGGACACGTTCCTTGGCAGGTAGCAAGTGGGAACTCTGTTGGAAATGGGCTCAAGTCTGTGGAGTAAAGCACGTGAGGGGGAACTAAATAATACCTGTTTAGGATTCTCAGTTGTAAACTCTCCTCCTTCCCCTGGATCTGTCTATTGGTGTAGTGACCACCGGTAGAAAAAGTTATATAAAACTTAGGGTCGCTGGGCGCTGGGCCTGGACATTTACCTTGGGTATTAGGTTGTTTGCTTCCACTAACTCAGGAGTTAAGTCATTTCTACCGTTGTTGAAAAAAAAAGAAAAACCTCGGCAATGACCCTCAATTGTATGACTCTTATTGCCTGAAAATGAACTTAAGAAAAAAATAATTTTTTTAAAAAAGATTATATGTATTCATTTAAGAGATGGTGAGAGAAAGAGAGAGAGAGAGAATAGAGAGAGCGAGAGCGAGCACATGAGAGGGCAGTCTGAGGGAGAAACAAACTCCCCTCCCCACTGAGCAGGGAGCCTGATGGAGGATTTTATGCGGGGACTCCTGGATCATGACCTGAGTTGAAGGCAGATGCTTAACCAACTGAGCAATCCAGATGCCCTGATATAAAGGCATTCTTAAAAAAAAATGTGAAGGCTTTAGCTTCCAGGCAGCATGTACATTTAAAGGGGAGGAAAGACTCTCTGAGCAGGAGAGGCACGTGTGATGCTTCACCTGGATTCTTGCCCCTCCTGAGTGAGAACCCAGAAGCTGAGTTTCTCTTTGGAACCTGGGTCTCTGTTCTCTTCAGCACCTGGTCATCTGTGCCTCATTTGTTCCGTGGCCCTCCCTCTTTCCACATGCTCTGCTTTTTTGCTTTGCAATAAAATAATATTCCTTGCCTTCCTCATCTTGAAAGTATAACTTGTATCTGGATATAGACTTTGTCAGTGACCTGTTCCTCGGCCCCTTCACCCATAATTCAATGAGCTGTTCTGAGTTCTGGCTTTCAGAGATAGCTCCATGTTCTCACAGTTGGCCATGGTCAGCATCCCTTTTTGCTTTCAGGGACGGGGAGCAGGACATTGGACATCAGTTTAAGATCTGAATGGGGCGGTGGCTCCATCTTCCTGCACATCAGCTATGTAGATAATTGCAAGGCTCTGGATGATGTTCAGGATGATATTTTTGGAACTTATCAAGTTAGGGAGATTTAACTTTGGATTCCTGTATATTGGAAACTTACTAAAGAAGTCATGGGGGGAAAGTGGGGGTACCAAGACAAGAATACAGTCTTTTAGAATCAGCCAGACATGGACTTTCAGCTCAAGAGACCATATGGTGAGGAGGTTCAGGGTGAGACTGAATCCCAGTTGCACGATTTACTTGGTGGCTAAATGGGTTAGTAATGGTGTTTCCTTTACAGGGTTGCTGTGGTAGTAAAATGAGTTGGTATATGGGAAAGCATTTGGAATGGAGCCAGACTCAGTACAAGACATACTATTGTTATTGCTGTTGTTATTATTATTATTACTGACTGTTGTCTTGGGCTAGTGAGTTAACTATTCTAAGCCTGAGTTTCTTCACCTATAAAACCAGAGCAGGAATGACAATATCATGGTTCTTGGAATTAACTTAATGTATGTAAAACTTCTAGCCCAATGTCTTGTATATAGTAGAGGCTCTCTTAAGTGTATTTAATTTTAACATATGATGAATAACCTCCACCTGATTTACCTTACTGTGTTCGAGACTTGGCAGAAGACTTAAATGAAGAGGTAATACTAGACCACGTTATGACAGTGCGGTACACGTGGAACTGAAATCATCTCCAAAGCAACGTCGCTACTCCACAGTGAGGTCCTTGCTCCCTGAGGTCATTAGAACCCCCATTCTCTGCCAGTCTTGATTTCCATCAAATGTCTCCTCCTGGAGCAAGTGAGTCTGACTCAGGCCCTTGCTCCTTAATCTTTGTGATTGTTGAAGGAGGGAATAAAATCCAAAGGTTCTTTTTAACCAGGTCGCCAGCAGCGACCTTTGTGAACTTTGGGACCCAGTGAGAGAGATCTTGACAATTTCTGCTAAGATCTTGTAACTGGCTGAATTACTCTAAGGCCCAAGCTGGGCAGTGACTATTAACATTTAACACTGAAGCCTGATTATCATGTGATAATCGCTCCGTTAGCTCACGTTGCTGCTGTTGTTCATAAAAGCCCTTCTGTGTCACTCCCAGACCTCCAGTCTCCTGCTCTGACCTCTCTCTCCATGCACATTTGAAACATTTCTCATTATCCCTCTTAGCTTTACCTGTTATTCCTATGAATGACTTGGGCAATCTCTTAGAGTCGCCAATGCACAATATTCTGTTCATCCCATGCTGCCTCGCCCTCCTCTGGTGTGTTCCAGATGGTTTTGTACCGAGCAGAGCATATGCCTCTTTCTTCCCCTTGATTACTCTTTGCATTTCTTCTGTCTTCTGCATCGTCCTCCATTTGATTTACTTCTGAAGTATTTATTGCTGGGGTGACGTGCATAATGAATACCCTTGGGCGTTCATTAAGTTTAAGTTTGAACAGTTTCTATTTCCCCTTAGTGTCCTTGATGTCTGATTCTTTTGGTTACTTCCTTGTGTAAACGTCCCAGTTTGCCAGCATTTACTCCACACAAATTCATACTTCTCTCTTTCAAGTTGCACTATATATATTTTTAAAGCACATGGGACTTATTTTAAAATGATGCCTTCCTGGGGCCCTTGGGTAGCTCTGACGGTTGAGCGCCCGACTCTTGATTTTGGCTTGGGTCATGATCTCAGGGTTGTGAGACTGAGCCCCACATCGGGCTCCACACTGGGTGTGGATCCTGCTTAAGATTCTCTCTCTCCTGCTCCTTCTACCCTTCCCCACCTGCTCACTCACGTGTGTATACTCTCTCTCCCCAAAAAATTAAAAAAAAAATTTAAAAAAAGACTTAAAGAGAAAAAGAAAAAAAATGATGCCTTACTAGTGATTTTTAGGATTTCCCTGTCCATCCCTCCCATTTTGTGTAAGGGAATTATCCTAGCCATCTCTCGCTGTGGAACAATGACCTACACCACAGTAGTTAGAACGGTTATCGTCTTTCCTGAGTCTTTGCATTGGCTGGGCATAGGTGGGTAGTTTTCACCTGGGGTTTCTCATGCAGTTGCAATGACTGGTCATCATCTGAAGACTTGAGGCTGGCTGCTGGCTGAGGGTTCGGCTGAGCTGTCCCACCGAAGCAACTTAACATGGAGTCTCCAGGTGACAACCAGGCTTCTCAAATATGGTGGCCAAGTTCTGAGGAGATGCAGCCTAAGAGTGAGCATTCTGAGGAGAAAGATGAAAGACTTGCATTACTTCCATTGCCCTTGATCAATGTGAGTGGGCTTTACAAGTGAGTGAATATTGAGAGGTGTGCCTCCCTGGGGGACACTGGCTACCACAAGAGCCAATAGTTTAGTCTGTTCTTTGTATTGTTCCTTCTTTTAGAGTCAGGCAGGCCCTTTTATTTTTCACTTAAATTGTTGAGGTATAATTGACATACAGTATTTTATAGATGGATGTACAACATAGTGATTCAGCATTGTATATGTTGTGAAGTCATCACCTAGGTAAGTCTAGTTACCATCTGTCACCTTACAAAGTCAATACAGTATTATTGACTATATCCCCACATGGTACATTGTATCCCCATGACTTAATTTATAGCTAGAAGTTTGTACTTCTTACTCCCCTTTGTCTATTTCAGATCTCTCAGTCCCCTTCCCTCTGGCAACCACTATCTGCTCTCTATACCTATGTGTTGGGTTTTATTTTGTTTTTAAAATTCCACATGTAAGTGAAATCATGTGGTATTTGTCTTTCTTTTCTGGCTTATTTCACTTAGCATAATACCCTCAGGGTCTATCTGTGTTGTTGCAAGTGGCAGGAGTTCATTATTTTTTATGGCTGAGTAGTAGTCCATGTTTTTTTGTGTGTGTTTGTGTATGTGCATCATATCTTCTTTAGTCATCCATTGATGGACACTTAGGTTGTTTCTATATCTTGGCTATTGTAAATAATCCTTCAGTAAGCATAGAGATACATATATCTTCTCAAATTAGTGTTTTCATTTTCTTTAGATGGATACCTAGTAGTGGAATTGCTGGTGTATATGATAGCTCTATTTAAAAATATTAAAAAAACACATATATTTGTAGTATTTGTTTCAGGGGTATAGGCCTATGATTCATCAGTCTTACACAAGTCACAGCACTCACCATAGCACATACCCTCCCCAGTGTCCATCACCCAGCCATCCCATTCCTCCCACCACCCTCCCCTCTAACAAACCTCAGTTTGTTTCCTGAGATTAAGAGTCTCCTTTGGTTTGTCTCCCTCTCTGGTTTTGTCTTGTTTCATTTTTTCCCTCCCTCCCCTATGATCCTCTGTCTTGTTTCTCAAATTCCTCATATCAGTGAGATCATATGATAATTATTTGTTCTCTGATTGACTTATTTTACTTAGTGTAATACCCTCTAGTTCCATGCCTGTCATTGCAAATGGCAAGATTTTGTTTTTTTGATGGCTGCATAATATTCCATTATATATATGTACCACATCTTCTTTATCCATTCATCTGTTGATGGAAAGCTAGGTTCTTTCCATAGTTTGGCTGTTGTGAACATTGCTGCTATAAACATTGGGGTGCATGTTCCCTTTTGAATCACTACATTGTATCTTTAGAGTAAACACCCAGTAGTGCAATTGCTGGGTCGTAGGGTAGCTATTTTCAACTTTTTGAGGAACCTCCATACTATTTTCTAGAGTGGCTCCGCCAGCTTGCATTCTCACCAACAGGGTAGGAAGGTTCCGCTTTCTTGCGTCTTTGCCAACACCTGTCATTTCCTGACTGGTTAATTTTAGCCATTCTGACTGGTGTGAGGTGTGTCTCACTGTGGTTTTGATTTGTATTTCCCTGATGCCAAGTGATGTTGACCACTTTTTCATGTGTCTGTTGGCCATTTGGGTGTCTTCTTTGCAGAAATGTCTCTTCATGTCTTCTGCCCATTTCTTGATTGGATTGTTTGTTCTTTGGGTGTTGAGGTTGATAACTTCTTTATAGATTTTGGATACTAGCACTTTATCTGATATGTCATTTGCAAATATCTTCTCCCATTCTGTCTGTTGTTTTTAGTTTTTTTGACTGTTTCCTTTGCTGTGCAAAAGCTTTTGATCTTGATGAAGTCCCAATAGGTCATTTTTTCCCTTGCTTCCCTTGCTTTGGCGATGTTTCTGGAAGAAGTTGCTGCGACTGAGGTCAAAGAAGGTGCTGCCTGTGTTCTCCTCAAGGATTTTGATGGATTCCTGTCTCACATTGAGGTCTTTCATGCATTTGAATTTTATTTTTGTGTGTGGTGTAAGGAAATGGTCCAGTTTCATTTTCTGCATGTGGCTGTCCAATTTTCCCAACACCATTTGTTGAAGAGACTGTCTTTTTTCCATTGGGCATTCTTTCCTGCCTTGTAAAGATTAGTTGGTCATGGAGTTGAGAGTCCATTTCTGGGCTCTCTATTCTGTTCCATTGATCTATGTGTCTATTTCTGTGCCAGTACTATACTGTGTTGATGATTACATCTTTGTAATAGAGCTTGAAGTCTGAAATTGTGATGTCGTCAGCTTTGATTTTCTTTTTCAACATTCCTCTGGCTATTTGGGGTCTTTTCTGGTTCCATATAAATTTTAGGATTATTGTCTCATTTCTTTGAAAAAAAGTTGATGGTATTTTGATAGGGATTTCAGTAAATGTGTAGATTGCTCTAGGTAGCATAGACATTTTCACAATATTTGTTCTTCCAATCCATGAGCATAGAACATTTTTCCATTTCTCTGTGTCTTCCTCAATTTCTTTCATGAGTACTTTATAGTTTTCTGAGTATAGATTCTTTGCCTCTGTGGTTAGGTTTATTTCTAGGTATCTTATGGTTTTGGGTGCAACTGTAAATGGGATTGACTCCTTAATTTCTCTTTCTTCTGTGTTGTTGGTGTATAGAAATGCAACTGATTTCTGTGCATTGATTTTTACATCCTGACACTTTACTGAATTCCTGTATGAGTTTAGCAGTTTTGGAGTGGAGTCCTCTGAGTTTTTCACATAAAATATCATATCATCTGCAAAGAGTGAGAGTTTGACTTCTTCTTTGCCAATTCAGATGCCTTTTATTTCTTTTTGTTGTCTGATTGCTGAGGCTAAGACTTGTAGTACTATGTTGAATAGCAGTGGTGATAGTGGACTCCCCTGCCATGTTCTTGACCTTAGGGGAAAAGTGCTCTGTTTTCCCCATTGAGAATGATATTCGCTGTGGGTTTTTCATAAATGGCGTTTATGATATTGAGGTATGTAACCTCTGTCCCTACACTGTGAGGAATTTTGATCAAGAAAGTATGCTGTACTTTGTCAAATGCTTTTCTAGCATATATTGAGAGGATCATATGGTTCATGTTATTTCTTTTATTAATGTATTGTGTCACACTGATTGATTTGTGGACGTTGAACCAAGCTTTCAGTCCAAGAATAAATCCCACTTGGTCATGGTGAATAATCCTTTTAATGTACTGTTGGATCCTATTGGCTAGTATTCTGGTGAGAATTTTCACATCCAAGTTCATTAGGGATATTGGTCTGTAATTCTCCTTTTTGATGGAGTCTTTGGTTTTGGGATCAAGTAATACTGCCCTCATAAAATGAGTTTGGAAGTTTTCCTTCCATTTCTATTTTTTGGAACAGTTTCAGGAGAATAGGTATTAATTCTCCTTTAAATGTCTGGTTCAGTTTTGGTAGTTTATACATCTCTAGGAATGCATCCATTTCTTCCAGATTGTTTAATTTGCTGGCATATAGTTGCTCATTATATATTTTTATAATTGTATTTCTTTGATGTTGGTTGTGATCTGTCCTCTTTCATTCATGATTTTATTAATTTGGATTGTTTCTCTTTTCTTTTTGATAAGTCTGGCCCAGGGTTTATTCATTCTTTCAAAGAACCAGCTCCTTGTTTCATTGATTTGTTCTACTCTTCTTTTGGCATCTATTTCACTGATTTCTGTTCTGATTTTTATTATTTCTCTTCTCCTGGGTTTAGGCTTTCTTTGCTGTTCTTTCTCCAGCTCCTTTAGGTGTAGGGTTAGGCTGTGTATTTGAGACCTTTCTTGCTTCCTGAGAAAGGCTTGTATTGCTATATAGTTTCCTCTCAGGACCACCTCTGCTGTGTCCCAAAGATATTGAACAGTTGTGTTTCTATTTTCATTTGTTTCCATGAATTTTAAAAATTTTTCTTTAACTTCTTGGTTGACCCATTCATTTCTTAGTAGGATGCTCTTTAGGCTCCATGTATTTGAGTTCTTTCCAACTTTCCTCTTGTGGTTGAGTTCTAGTTTCAAAGCATTGTGGTTTGAAAATATGCAGGGAATGATCCCAGTCTTTTGGTAGTGGTTGAGACCTGATTTGTGATTCAGGATATTTTTTATTCTGGAAAATGTTTCATGTGCACTAGAGAAGAATGTATATTCTGTTTCTTTGGGATAGAATGTTCTGAATATATCTGTGTTCATCTGGTCCAGTGTGTCATTGAAAGCCTTTATTTCATTGTTGATCTTTTAAAAAAATTTTTTTAAAGATTTTTTATTTATTTATTTGACAGAGAGAAACACAGCTGGAGAGAGAACAGAAGCAGGGGGAGTGAGAGAGGGAGAAGCAGGCTTCCCGCCGAGCATGAAGCCCAGTGCAGGGCTCGATCCTAGACTCTGGGATCATGACCTGAGCCAAAGGCAGATGCTTAACAACAGAACCACCCAAGCACCCCTTTTGTTGATCTTTTGCTTAGATGAACTGTACATGTCAGTGAGGGGCGTGTTAAAGTTCCCTACTATTATTGTATTCTTGTTGATGTGTTTCTTTGATTTTGTTATTAATTGGTTTATATAATTGGCTGCTCCCATGTTAGAGGCATAGATATTTAAAATTATTAGATATTCTTGTCTTTAAGTATGATATAGTGTCCTTCCTCATATCTTATTATAGTCTTTGGCTTAAAAACTAATTTGTCTGATATAAGGATTGCCACCTCAGCTTTTTTTTTTGATGTCCATTAGCGTGGTAAGTGGTTTTCAACCCCCTCACTTTAAATCTGGGGGTGACTTTGGATCTAAAATGAGTTTCTTGCAGAGAGCATATCGATGGTTCTTCTTCTTCTTCTTTTTTTAAAATCCATTCTGATACCTGTGTCTTTTGACTGGGGCATTTAGCCCATTTACATTTAGGGTATTTAGGGTAACTATTGAGAGATATGAATTTAGCGCCATTGCTTTGCCTGTAGGGTGACTGTTACTTTATATTGTCCCTGTTCCTTTGTGCTCTGTGTTACTTTTAGGCTCTCATTTTGTATAGGCAACCCTTTTCAATATTTCCTGTAGGACTGGTTTGGTGTTTGCAATTTTTTTTAGTTTTTGTTTGTCCTGGAAGCTTTTTATCTCTCCTATTTTCAATGACAGCCTAGCTAGATATAGTATTCTTGGCTGCATATTTTTCTCTTTTAGTGCTCTGAATATATCATGCCAGACCTTTCTGGCCTGCCAGGTCTCTCTGTATAGGTCTGCTGCCAATCTAATATTACTACCATTGTACATTACAGACCTCTTGCTTCATGTTCCTTTCAGGATTTTCTCTTTGTCACTGAGACCTGTAAGTTTTACTATTAGATGATGAGGTGTTGACCCATTTTTATTGATTTTAATGGAGGTTTTTTATGCCTCCTAGATTTTAATGACTGTTTCCTTCCCAAATTTGGGAAGTTCTCTGCTATAATTTGCTCCAACATACCTTCCGTCCCCTCTCTCTTTCTTCTTCTTGGATCCCAATTATTCTAATATTGTTTCATCTTATGATATTACTTATCTCTCAAATTCTCCCCTCATGATCTAGTAGTTGTTTATATCTCTTTTTCTCAGCTTCTTTATTCTCCATCATTTGGTCTTCTATATCACTAATTCTTTCTTCTGTCTCATTTATCCTAGTAGCAAGAGCCCCCATTTTTGATTGCATCTCATTAATCACTTTTTAAAATTTCAACTTGGTTATATTTTAGTTCTTTTATTTCTCCAGAAAGGAATTTTATAGTTTCTTCTATGCTTCTTTCAAGCCCAGCTAGTGTCTTTATAATTGTCATTCTGAACCCTACTTCCAACATATTCTTCTTCTTTTTTTTTCAAAGATTTTATTCATTTTTTTGACAGAGAGAAACACAGCTAGAGCGGGAACACAAGCACAAGGGACTGATAGAGGGAGAAGCAGGCTTCCCGCTGAGCAGGGAGCCCAAAGCAGGGCTTGATCCCGGGTCTCCAGGATCATGACCTGAGCCAAAGGCAGATGCTTAACAACTGAGCCACCCAGGTGCCTCTACTTCTGACATCTTCTAATGTCCATATTGATTAGTTCCCTGGCAGTTGGTACTGACTCTTGTTCTTTTTTTTTTCTAGGTGAGTTTTTCTGTCTTGTCATTTTGTCCAGAGAAGAATAGATGAATGAAAGAACAATATGCTAAAAGGGTAACAATGACTTCAGAAAAATATATACTAAGCAAATCAGAAGAGACCAAGAACCGAGGGGAAAAGAAAGGGGAAAAAAAATATGATCAGGCTGGTGAAGAGAACAGAGCCACACACCTGACTTTGGGTGTATTTTGGTCTCTTAGAAGAAACAGCCTCCCAAAATTTTAAAGAATGAAAAACTTACACACACACACACACACACACACACACACACACAAATAAGGGTATACATGATGAAGGGATAGAATATGACTATAAAGAAGAAAATTAAAAGAAGATTTTAAAAAAAAAGAATTGATAAGATAAGAAGTTGGTTGAAAAAGAAAGAAAATTAAAAAAAAGGGGGGGAGAATGTGATCAGGTAGGAGACTAGAACAAAGCCATGCGCTAGATATATTTTGGTCTGTTAGAAGAAACTGTATCCCAAAATTTTAAGGAAAGAAAAACTTATATATATACCAAAAATAATGCTAACTACAATAAAGGCATAGTATATGACTGTAAAAAAAAAGATTTTAAAAAAAGATATTGATAAGATGATGGTTAAAATAGGAAAGAGGAAAATAATTTAAAAAAAAGGAAAAAGAATGCAAATTAAAAAAAATTTAACTTTGAAAGACTAAAGAATCATGGGGAAAAAAAGTCATGATTTCTATGTGCTGTATTCCGCTAGCTCTGGAGTTCCTCAGTTCTCATTGATCAGTGAACTTGGTCATGGCTGGGTGTTCTTGCTGATCTCCCGCGCGAGGGGCCTGTCGCAGTGATTCTCAAATGTCTTTGCCCAGAGGTGGAACTGCCCCGCCCTTGCCAGGGGCCAGGCTAAGCAATCTACTCAGGGTTGCTCTTGGGAGCTTTTGTTCCCTGAATGCTTTCCGTTGAGCTTTGGAGGATGGGAATGAATAAAGATGGCAGCCTCTCAGTCTCCAGCCCAGAGGAGCTGAGAGCTCTGGGCCCCACTCCTCAGTGCACCTTCAGAGAAAAGCAGTCAGTCATGCCTTTCTCCCTGGTCTCTGGCCGCACTCCATGCTCACTGGCCTGGGACCGAGCATTTCTCTCTGGCTCAGGCTGCTTTGGAGTCTCTAAACCCAGCAGATCCAGCAGTGTGCTCCACATTCCCAGCGTGCCCCTTCCAGTAGGAGGAAGGAGGGTATCTCCCTGGATCTGCCACCCGTGGGGTCTCTGCTTCAAGAACACTGGCCCGACTGTATCTCAGATCGTGGTTTAAGGTAAGCCCAAACTGAGAGCCCACTCCTCGGCTCTGTCTCTGCAGCCAGCGTCCTTGCTCTGATACCTGTGAGCTCTGCCACTCTCAGGCACTCCAGGTCCTTCTGTGACCCTGCGGGTTCTGAGACCACACTGTCCCAGCAAGGGCTCCACCCCCCACCCAGCCTCTGAAGCGACCTCCCTCCATGGAGCAGACTTCCAAAAGTTCTGATTTTGTGCTCTGCTGTCCTACCACCTGCTGGTAGCTGGCTGACAGAGGCTGCCTCCCTTATCCCCTCCAACGCGTTCCATCTTCCTATATATCACCTCGGATTCACTTCTCAGTATGTCCTACCTTCCAGAAAGTGGTTGCTTTTCTGTTTATAGAATTGCTGCTATTCTTTTCTTCCATCTCCTGTTTAGTCCGCAGGTGTTCAGAATGGTTTGATAGCTATCTAGCTCAATTCCTGGGACCAGATGAAATTTAGGTCTCCTACTCTTCCACCATCTTGCTCCTCCCCCTACCCCCCCATAGCTCCGTTTTTAATTTTGGGGGGAACCTCCATACTGTTTTCCACAATAGCTATACCATTCCCACCCATAGTATACAAAAGTTCCCTTTTTTCCACATCCTTACTATTACTTGTTATGTCTAGTCTTTTTTTTTGTTAATAGCCATTCTGACAGATGTAAGATGATATCTTATGATTTTGAATTTCTAGAAACTTATCTGTTTTTTTTTCTAGTTTGTCCAATTTCTTGGCATGTAATTCTTCATAATAATCTCTTGTGATCCTTTGCATTTCTGTGGTATCTGTTGTAAATTCTCTTTCATTTTTGATTTTTTTTATATGACCCCCTTTTTTTCTTAGTGAATCTAGCTATAGGTTTATCAATTGTGTTAATCTTTTCAAAGTTATTTTCATCAATCTTTTCAGAGTTTAGTTTCATTGATCTTTTCTATTGTCTTTTTTAGTCTCTATCTGATTTGTTTCTGCTCTGATCTTTGTTTTCTTTCTTCTGCTAACTTTGGGCCTTACTTGTTCTTTTTCTAGTTCTTTTAGGAGTGAAGTTAAATTGTTTATTTGAGTTTCTCCTGGTTCATCAGGTGAGGCCTATATTGCTATGAACTTCCCTTTCATAGTCACTTTTGGGACATCCTATAGATTTTGGTATGTTATATTTCCATTTTCATTTGTCTCTAGGTATGTTTTTTATTGCTTTGATTTCTTTGTTGACCCCATATTTGCTGAGTAACGTGTTTAATCTCCATGAATTTGCAGTTTTCCCAGTTTTCTCCTTGTAATTGATTTCTAGTTGCCTATCAGTGTGGTTAAAAAAGATGCTTGTTGTAATTTCAGTCTTTTAATAAGTTCTTCCTAAGTTTATTAATACTTGTTTTGTGACCTAACATGTTATTTTCCCTGGAGAATGTTCCATGTTCACTTGAGAAGAATGTGTATCCTGCTGCTTTGGGTGGAATGTTCTGTGTATTTTTAAGCCCATCTCATCTAATGTGTCATATAAGGCTGATGTTTTCTTATTGATTTTCTGTTTGGATGACCTATCTTTTGATGTAAGTGGGGTGTTAAAAATCCCCTACTATTATTGTATTGCTGTTAATTTTTCCCTTTTGATCTGTTAATATTTGTTTTATATATTTTGGTGCTCCTGTGAGGGATGTATGTATATTTATAAATGTTATATTTTCCTGCTGGATTGTTTGCTTTGCCATTATGTAGTGCCCCTCATTATCTTTTATTACAAAGTCTTTAAAGTTTATTTTGTCTGATAGGAATATAGCTACACCAACTTTCTTTTTGTGTCCATTTACAAAGACTGTCTTTATCCATCCCTTCACTTTCAGTTTGTCTGTGTCCTTACTTTTGAAATAAGTCTCCTGTAGGCAGTATAAAGATGTATCTTTTTAAAAAAAATCCATTCAGCCACTTCCTGTCTTTAATCGGAAAATTTAGTCCATTTACATTAGGGTAATTACTGATGAGTATGTACTCATTGCCATTTTGTTAATTGATTGCTGGATGTTTTTGTAGTTTCTTTTTGTTACTTTCTTCTTCTCTTGCTGTCTTCCCTTGTGGCTTGATGAATTTCCTTAGTGTTATGTATAGACTCCTTTCTCATTTTCTTTCTGGTATTTACTGTAGTTTTTTGGTTTATGGTTGTCATGAGGTTTACATATATCATCATATATACATATATAACTGTGCATCTTAAGTTAATACCAATTTAAATTTGAGCACATTCCAAAATCCTACACTTTTACCCCCCCTTCCCTGGTTTTATGTTTTTGGTGTCACTTTTTCGGCTTTTTATTTTATGTATTTCTTAACTAATTATTGTAGTTTTAGTTAATTTTACTACTTTTGTCTTTTAGCCTTCTCTTTGTATGTGATTAATCCACTACCTTTACTATATGTAACTTTCCCAGTGAGTTGTTACTTTTCTATATTGTTATTAATTAGTGTCATTTCTTTCCAACTTAAAGAAATCCCTTTATTATGTATTATAAGGCCAGCTTAGTAGGGATGAACTTTAGCTTTTGCTAGTCTGGAAGACTCTGAATCTTCACTTCAAATTGGAACGACAGAGTATTCTTGATTAGAAGTTTCTTCCTTTCAGCACTTTGAATATATCATGCTACTCTCTTCAGCCTGCAAAATTTCTGCTGAGAAATCTGCTGACAGCCTTATGGAGTTCCCCTTGTATATAACAATTCGTTTTTCTCTTGCTGCTTTTGCGATTCTCTCTTTATCTTTATCTTTTGACATTTTATTTTATTTTTTATTTTTTTAAGATTTTATTTATTTGACAGCGAGAAACGCAGCTAGAGAGGGAACACAAGCAGGGGGAGCGAGAAAGGGAGAAGAAGCAGGCTTCCCGCCGAGCAGGTAGCCCGATGTGGGGCTCAATCCCGGGTCTCTGGGATCATGACCTGAGCTGAAGGCAGTCGCTTAACCAACTGAGCCACCCAGGCACCCCTCGTTCGACATTTTAAATGTAATGTGTCTTGGTGTGGCTGTCTTTGGGTTCATTTTATTTGGATCTCTTTGGGTTCCTTCAATTTGAATGTCTATTTTATTCACTAGATCAGGGAAGTTTTTAGCTCTCATTTCTCCAGATAAGTTTTCTGTCTCTTTCTCTCTTTCTTTGTCTTCTGAGACCCCTATAGTATGCGTGTTATTCCACTTGACATTGTCTCAGAAGTCCCTTAATAATCTTCATTTTAAAAAATTCTTCTTTGTTTTTGCTGCTGTCTGGGTGAGTTCTGTTTCTTTATCTTCAACTCACTGTTACATTCGTCTACTTCATCCAATCTGCTATTGAACCCAGCTAGTATATTTTTCAGTTTAGTTATTGTGTTCTTCAGCTCTGTGACTTCTGTTTTATAACTCTTTGTTGCAGGTCCCACTGTTGTTATTCATTTTTCTCCCTAGTAATATTACTATGTATTATTTTGAATATTATTTTGATTATTTATCAGGTAGATTGTTCATCTATGTATCATTCAGGTCTTTTTCTGAGGCTTTGTCTTGTTCTTTTGTTTGGAACATATTTTTCTATTTCCTCATTTTGCTCGACTCCATGTGTGTGTTTCTATATATTAGTCAAAAACAGCTCCCTCTCTCAGTCTTGAAGGAGTGACCTTCTGTGGATGGTGATCCTGCTTGTTCAGTCTTGCCCTAGCTCTTGATTTCTCTCAAACTTTTGTGATTTTCTAAACCACCTGATTTATTCTTGATATGCACCCATTTTTGAGGGTATACCAAGACCTGTCAGTGATTCAAGGGGAGGAATCTCATTTGTCACCTAGTTTTAGGCTTATTGAAAGACAGACCCTCAGGCAGCAGCTTTTAAAGTATACAAATATATAAAAAAATTAAGTATGCAAATATATGTAGTCTGGTGGGGCCACAGTCATACATCCTGCTGACCTCCAGACCAGGAGATCTGGGGGAGTTGCCTGGGCAACATTTGCAATAACTGGCACTGCAGATGAATGTAGCACCTTTCTGAGAAGTCTCGATGAGTTGTAGGAAGGCCAACAGGGCATTTGAGGATGGTGTCTCTCCTTGTTGATGTTCCCTTAGAGTACCTATTTAGCCTCTAGATGTGTGGGTAATCTGAAGCCTGTTCCACACGTTGAAAAGAGCCAGGCTAAGAAAATAGGCTGTTTTCCTAGGAAGTCTGGGGCTGTTTTTCAGTCTGCTGTATATATATAGTGCTTTTGTGTATATAACTATACTGGAGGATACTCCATAACCGTATGTATAACTATATAACGAACTGTCTTTCTGATTGTGACAGTCCCACGGAACTCTGGAACACTAGCCCCTTTGACCCCCAGAGCCAAGCAATCAAGGGGCATCTTCTGTGGGGATTATGCATGCCTTATGGCTTTAGTTGGGTGGTTGGAGAGTGTTGGGGCTCCTCTTGCTGGCTTTGGAACTGCTTTAGGAAAGTGTTTTGACTGTGTGCCAGTAGAACTTCAACAGCTTAGTGAGAGTACCGTGTGTGTGTGTGTGTGTGTGTGTGTGTGTGTGTGTGTGCACGTGCATGTGCGCTGCCTTTAGGCTGGCAGCAAGAGAATGCCCTGACTGCTCACACTTGCCAGTCCCAGCCATCATTTACTGATGGTGGAGGGTGGTTTGGGAAGGGAAGTTTTGCAATGGCCCATGCTTCCCAATTTTATTTAGGGAGCCTGAGAACTCTATGACCTTTTGTGCTCACCTGCTTTAGCCAGGGAGCAGGAGACCATTGCAGCTGCCTGCACTCTCCAGGCTCAGCAAGTGCCAGGACACTTGCCCCCTAGCCACCCCAACAACGTGTCCAAAGGGTGCCATTTCTGAGCCTGTTTGTCAATGCTAGCAGGCTCTAATGGAGAGTGTAACAGTGGTGCCTGCCAGCACCTCTATCTTGGGGGATCATCTCAATTATCTCTTGCCCTTCCATCTAATGCCTCCCACATCAGTAAATGAATCTTTCTCACATACAATCTAGGCACTTTTCAAACTGCTATTTTTTCACTGGGTTTAAGAGTGGGCAAGACCACACGTGAGCCCTCCAAGGAGGGAAATCTCAGTTTCCTGTGGCTCTTTGGGACCCCTAGATATCAGGCATGTAGTTTTTCAAGCTAGACATCCTGGGGGCTCATCTGTCTAGTGCAGACTGAGGGGGTGGGTTGCCTACTGTGGTGTAGCAACTTCTTGCTCTTTTGGGACAGGTACCTGTCCAGTAAGATCTTTCCTTGTTATGTGTCACCTCACTGGGGGTGAGGTTTTTTGCAAGACTGTTTCTGTCTCTCTTACCTCTATCAATATGGTTCTTCTATCCTTTGTTATGAAGCACAGTTTTTTCAGTTTTCAAGTCTTTTTCAGAGGGAAATGATTCCTATGTAGCTTACATTAGGTGTGTCTACGGGAGGAGGTGAGTTTAGCATCTTCCTACGTTGCCATCTTGGATCCTCTGCAGACAGGTCAGACAGGCTCTGCTCCTCCTCCCCCTCTCCCTGCCCCTCTCGTCTTCTTTTTCAAATATTTTATTTTTAAGTCATCTCTACACCCACCATGGGGTTCAAGCTCACAAATCTGAGATCAACAGTTGCATGCTCTATAGACTGAGCCAGCCAGGTGCCCCAGAGAGGCCCTTTTGATATTGTTTCTTTTTTTTCCTCAGTCTTTTCTGGGGGACTCGGGCAATAGCTATATACAATTTTCACTCCTAGGAAGCCTTGGTTATGACATTCCAATGCTATCTGTACCACCTCTTCCTGCCTCCAAAGTTTTTAACTTCTTCCTTGTGACTTCCTTGTGACTTGCATTGGCAAGACTTTGCTGACCTAAAGAGGTAAATACAAGGCCAAGAGCCCTAGACTGGACCTTAGGAGACATGTATTTTAGTCCTGGCTTTGGAGTAGTGCGACTAATCTTCACCAAGCCGTTTTGTCCCATACTCCCATACATACTAAAAGTACCCTAGAAGCTCTGCACGTCTACAAGTTCCAAGTAGATACCTTGAATGTGCATCTCTGTGAGGGCACATGCTCTCCTTCAACCCCCTGAACCAATCAAGGCCAAGATTTGGGGCTCACAGATAGAGGAAACCGGCACTGCCATGACAGTCTTTGCTCATAGCAGGCCTTCAATAAAAGAAGTTTAGGGGGTGAAACTTATATCTAGAGACGTAGATAACACCATTGTTTTCAAGATCTTGGTGGAAAATAGTGCCAGATTATTTACTAGTATTGTTTTAATTTGAAAGAGGATAATCTTGCCTAGGTAAGACTTGGTTTTTAGAACTTGGCATTTATATAACATGGTCTCTGCATGTGTCCCTTTGCCATTTAACAGGCATTTCTTCATGCCTTTTGAGAAATGACATCTTGCAAGTAACCCTCATGCTCTGATACTAACCATGACTACCTCAAGCTGTAGCAACTGGAGGGATGCCGTGGGTGGTGGTCTTCTGAGTTTTTTTTTTTTTTCTTTTGTTTTTTTTTAAGGTGTCAAGCTATTGAAACCTTGAGCTCTCTCCCTTTGGGATAGTAGAAGGGAAAGAAAATAAGAAAAATCTGTGGGAATAGAGGAAGACCAGGTCAAGTGTAAATGAAAATATGCACTGTGGCCCCCCAGTGGTGTGCGTCAGTTCCTAGGCTTGCTCCAAGAGGAAGCTGACCTTGGGTTTCCTGCCCTCATAACCATTTAACATTTGAGAGAACAAACAAAGGGCTTCATCAGGAAGAGTTTTAACTCTGTTAATGGCTACAAATCATTGGCCCTGGGGAGCTGGGGTTCACAGAGCTCCTCTACCGCTTTCTTATTATTTTAGGGGAATCAACTTTCAAAGAGACTAATGCCCAGGCCCCTAGGATTTCCTGATGGTCTTGGAGGTTTCCAGGCCTTAACTGGCCTGTTGCTTCCTGTCTTTAGCAAGATGACATCTCCCTAAAGGGAAAACGTAGCTCAATTCCAAAAGAGAATTGGGAATTACAGAAGGAAGCAGGGTGAAGTGGTCTAAATGGAAGTGTTTATTTTTATTTTCTTTTATTGTTTATGACAAACACATGAAAAGAGAAAAAGGAAGCATTCTCAGTTGGCATCATGAAAATAGGCTAACATTTCCAGCAGTTCTTTTAAGAAAAATGCAGGGTGGGTTTTTGGGGGTGGGAATGGGTAGATTGTGGTCTCCACCTAACCTGAGAGCTGTGGCTGGGAGAAGAGTCTTACTGCTCTTCCTTGCTCCCATCTTTACCTACCCCCTCTGCCAGTCCTATTTTAGTTTTTCATTTCTTTTTTCAACTTTAATAAACATTTTGGTATCATTTATGCTTCATTAAATAAAACCTGCTCATGTTGTGAGCTGGAGAAACAGAGGTCAAGTCATCTCAGACTCTCTTGTCAGCCTGCTTTGAACCCTGTTAAGCAATTCTCAGGCTAGAAGAGGCATCCTTGACCATGTCAATGGCTCTGACCTCTGAGTTCTACCATTTCACACACAAAAAAATTCCTGCGGTAAGAATGAAGGGACGGTAAGGCTGGTGCCTAAGGCTAAACTTTGACCTGGAACAGAGAAAGAGAAAGGGAGGGGTAATTGTGTGGTGGCAGGAGATCTGTACGCTACAGAGTTGAGATAAAAACAAGAAGAATTCATCAGTTCATACTGACTCAGAATTATTTGCAGTTCTGTGGTGTGTGGAATGAGGGCACAGACCTGGGCCTGGAGGACAGACGGCAGATCTGCAGGAATTCGACCCTGGCCGCCTATGAGGGTGTGAAGATGAAGTCATGTAAAATGGATGTTTTATTTGCCTGCTGCTAGCAGGTGGTGAACTGTCTTGGGTCACGGCAGGCCTCTTTTGGGAGCCCTGGAAATAGTTTTCCTCACCTCCAAAAATATAACAAAGCCCACCAGGAAATCTTCTGTATAAATCTTATCAGGAAGTCCTGGGAGTGATCTTCTCCAATTTGCCCAAGTGCTGGAGGGAATATTTATATCTCTTCTCCTACCAGCTTGAGTTAACATCACCTAAAGGCCTTTCCCTTTGTTTATATTCTAGGGAAATCATTCCATCACAGAATAAATTATAAGGTATTTCCAATAACTCATCAGTATTTTTTTCAGATTGGAGGAGGTAGAGTGAGAGCAGGATTGAGAAAGACAAGACTGACTAGAATGATAGCAAATAGTTTTGTTCCAGAGTTTTGAGATATTTCTTTATTAAAGCTTTTGTTGTTGTTATAAAGAAAAAAGAGCTAACTTGCTAGCAGCTAGAGCTGGACCTCAGGAATAAATTTCTTTCCGGGGTTGTTTATGTCTAATTCTTCAGACACTACCAAGGGCGGTGTGTAAGGCCTTGCACCAGTTCAGCTCAGACCAGGCCTGAACCCAGCCCAATCCTGGCCTGATACTAGTTCCAAAGGCCCATTTCTATTAGCAGGTGAAGTCTTCTGCTTGTCTGCCCATTTCTGGTGTTTCTGGGGGTCTAACCCACCCAGGGGTCCACCCACTGTGGCCTTGACCCTCAACTTCACTGGGAATACCTAGACCAAAAGATGATGATAACACCTGATTTTGAGTGTTTCTTCTGAGTTATAACACTATGTTAAGTATATTATATAGTCTGTTGTCATTTAATTTTTTGCAACAGCTTTTTGAGGTAGCTGTTACTGTTAATCTGGTTTTATAGTTGAGGCTTACAAAGAGGTTAAGTGACTTCCTCGTGGTCACACACTAAATTGAAGTGCTGGGATCTGAAAATATGTCTAGCTGTTCTCAAGTCCATGCCCTTAACCACCATGATATACTGCTAGGTGTTTTTCTTGATTTGTTAAATTTATTCTACCTCCTATTAGAGGCTGGCCCATGACCCCGAACCCAAGACCATTTGGTTAAAGCTCTCTGTAACTCTTACCAACTCAACAACCCAAGAAGAGGCTGCCACCAGTGGCCAAGTACTCTTACACACTAGACTAACCTCCACAGAGTCATGATTTGTCCACTTGACTGAGAAGAAATGATTATATCAACCCCAAAGCATCTGATCCCACCAGATTAAACCTCTTAGGTAACATTGCCAGCCCAGCCAAATGCTCTACCACTGAGCTATCTCCTTCTGCGTTGCTGGCTCAGATCAGCTTCAACTTCTTTAGACATTGTGAAAAAAGTTGATCATCTTGAGGAAGCCAACACTCCAGCCAGGTGGATTCCCAGCCTTGCCCATTCCTAATGGACTTCCTCCCTAACCCTTTGCTGTCGTGAACCTCGCCGTAAAACTCACATAGATTATAGCAGACTCTAAGCTTTGATCATTCAGAAACTCAGTTTATCAGATCACTTGAAACACCTTTTTTTCCAGAAAAAAATTACCAACAGTAATGCCAGCAAGATTTTTGTCTTTTCCCCTGTCATCTCTTCTTGTTCCAGGACATCCCATCTCAGACTTAGAATTTAAAGTAAGCCAGACCAGTCATCAGAAGGCTGCTTGGCAAACCCAGAATTATAGCAAAGGACACTGAATTGCCTTACATGATATTTCATTCAGACCCATTGCTCACTTCTTCTTTTGGGTGAACAGAATCCTCCTTCCTGCCAGAAAATCTGAAGACCTGGGTTCAAGTCCAGGCTCTGCTTTTTATTATTACTGTGGTGATTGATAAGGCATTTAGCCTCTTCATGCTCCCATTTCATGGTCAGTAAAATGGGAGTAATAATATCTTTAATAAAATTCATAATGTTTAAATGAAGGTTGTAGATACAAATTCTCTGTATATATTCCTTTTTGTTATGTAGACCTATCAAGCTGATGTTTTAATTTGAAATCTTGTGAAACAATTTCCTTGCAAGTCACTAATCTCATCGGTCATCCCAAATTGCCAGTTTTCTGGGGAAGGGTGCGACTTCTTCATAAACTTTAAAGTACACATTAATGTCCTGAGTGCGCCTGGGTTTCTGCATTTCTAACCTGCGGTCTAGGTGCTGCTGGCCATACCTCAAGGTGAAATTAGATGTTTTTGGCAGGTTTCTATGCAGGTACTTAGGAAACCACATATTTAAAGATTAGTTTGGGGCACGTGGGTGGTGCAGTCAGGTGAGTCACGAGCTCTTGGCTTTGGCTCAGGTCATGATCTCAGGGTTGTGAGACTGAGCCGCATGTTGGGCTTTGTGCTCAGCACCGAGTCTGTTTAAGATTCCCTGACCCTCCTCACTGCTCTCTCTCTCTCTCAAATAAATAAATAAGTAAATCTTAAAACAAAAGAAAAAAAAGAAGAAAGATCAGTATGACTTCTAAAAAGCCAAATCCCAAAGTCACTTTGTGGGCTCATTGCAGGTGACTATTCAGCACTGTTGAACTTCCATGTTCTTTCTTTTCCTTTGCTTTTCATGGCTTTACTCTCTCTTAATTCTCCTCCTACATTTCTTTTTCCTTTTTAAAAAATATTTTACTATCTATTTATTTGTCAGAAAGAGAGAGAGAGCGCACAAGCAGGGGGAGCATCAGGCAGAAGGAGAAGCAGGCTCTCATCTGAGCCAGGAGGCTGGTGCAGCACTCGATCCCAGGACCCTAGAATCATGACCTAAGCCAAGGGCAGATGCTTGATCGGCTAAGCCACCCAGGCGTCTCTCTCCTCCTACATTTCTGAGGGCTCCTCCTCAGTCTCCCCATAGATTCCCTTTGATTTATCCTTTTGTTGGTGTCTCCCTGGGTTCTATTATTTACCTTCTGATCATTTTATTCTCTCTGGGTGATCTCAAGATTTGACTCCTTTTTTTTTAAAAAAAATATTTTATTTATTTATTTGACAAAGAGAGAGAGTGAGCACAAGCAGGGGGAATAGCAGAGGCTAAAGGAGAAGAAGGCTCCCCACTGAGCAGGGAGCCCAATGCGGGGCTCAGTCCCAGGACCCTGGGATCATGACCTGAGCAACAAAGTCCGATGCTTAACCAGCTAAGGCACCCAGGTGCCCCTCCAGATTTGACTCTTACATGAACTCTTATTTTCCTGTCTAAGCTGACTAAATGGATACTTCTCTGATACTTCACTTGCATCTTGTTGTAAGATTTATTTTAGCACATGATAGTCTGATCTCTTTTATGGTGTACACTTGCTTTTTGAGAACAGAGTGCAGCTTTCCATCATTGCATCCCTTGTGCCTAGCATAGTGCTCAGATTCTATAAATGTTTGAGTAATAAACAAAGGCAAACCTAGAGTTTGGGGCAGACGTCAGAAACAGCCATCTGAGCAAGCCAGATGGTAAATGTTAGTATTTGGACACCCTGTGGAAACACAAAGCACATCTAAATTTTGTTGGGTATGCGTATATGTGTGTAAATTACCTTTCTGGATAGTCTCAAGATACCAATAGCATCTGGGGAAGACACCTGAGCCATGTTTCCCCTGTAAATTATTTCTGTGCTCCTTTTTCAGACTTAAGCAATAGGCTGTCAAAATTGTCAAAAAGAGGAAGCATGTTTCTTATGGGCAAAATTATTTATCACGCTTTTCTATTGTAATAAACAAGGCGAGCTCTTTCAGAGAAGGAAAGTTGTAGTCTTGCCAAAATTGTGGTTTCCAAGAAGAGTTTTATCACACTTGGTCTCAAAGAGGACTCAGAAGATCAGGAAAATGACTGCCAGCCAGCAGGTGTGAGATGTATTTAGCTCAGATCTCTGTAGATTTGGATTCAATTCAATCCAACAAACAACACATTTCCTTTGCATCAGGCTTGTGCTAGGTTAGAGATAGAAAGACAAAAAAGACACAGCCCTTGCCCTCAGAGAGCTCATAGTCCAATTATGGCATTAGATATTTAAATAAATAGGGACGATTCAATGTGATGGTTATTTAATAAATGTATATAAAGTTCTGTGGATCAGAGAGGACAAAGTAATTGGAAATACAGAAGGAAATGATATTTTGGGAAGGATTTCTATCCCCAAATGCCTATTATTTCTTGAACCACCCATCAAAAATCAAATTGCAAGTATTACCTAGCCCTATTCATGTACACAAATCAGATTGAAGTTAATGTTTTTAGTGCCTATGATATGTCTACCCTCAAGGTTTTGATATAGGGTCTTATGTATGAATAAGATTTAATAGAATGGAAAATTGGGGCGCTGGGTGGCTCAGTCAGTTAAGCATCTGCCTTTGGCTCAGGTCATGATCTCAGGGTCCTGGGATCGAGCCCCACATGACTCCCTGTTCAATGGGGTGTCTGCTTCTCCCTCTGCTTCTCGCCCCCACTTGTGCTCTCTCTCACTGTCAAATAAGTAAAATCATTTAAAAAGAAGATTTAATAGAATGGAAAATTATGAGGCCATCAGAGATGCAAGCAATGTGTGATGGGGATTTAGGGGGAGCAACACTAAAATCTGACTGAGAGGCTTCCATACTGTATTTGGGACTTTTTTAGTCTGTGCCTCCCTGTAGTGGCTGTGGGCCCTGCATCTATGTTTGTATGGGATTCTGAATCTCTTTGTTGACTTTACAGGACCAAGGGCCTTAGGTGAGGTGGCACGGTGGTTCTGTCATTAAGTTTTCCTGGGAGTCGTTTTTTTTTTTTTTAATTTTTTCTTTTAATATTTTATTTATTTATTTGACAGAGAGATCACACGTAGGCAGAGAGGCAAGCAGAGAGAGGGGGGAGGAAGCAGGCTCCCCACTAAGCAGAGAGCCAGACGCGGGTCTTGATCCCAGAACCCTGAGATCATGACCTGAGCTAAAGACAGAGGAAATACAGAACTGAGCCACCCAGGCGCCCGGGAGTCTTGAATTGAGAACGGCTGAATGGTAGCTTGCTACTGGGCAGACACAAAGGTGCAGCCATGTTTGCATTCTGAGAGCAGATAAGTAAAGCAAAGTAGGAGAGAGGAGGGGTAAAGAGAAAGGAGAGCGAGGAAGAGAGAAAGAAAGGGGAAGAGAGAGAGAAAGGGAGGGAGGGAGGAGGAGGAGGAAAAGAAAGAATGAAGAGGAGAAGGAGGAAGGGAAAGGAGGAGGAAAGGGAAGAAAAGGGAGAGGGAAAAAGCATAGGAAAGTAGAGGGAAAGGAGGGGTAGAAGGGACAAATGAAACAGACACACAGAGATGCGTAAGGGATGGGTATGTTGTTGAGTCTTTGGTTGTAAGTTCCTGAACTCCAGTTGAGCTTGTTAAACTGAAAATAAGCCTTTATCATTAGGAGCCAGGCTGCTGGGATGTCACAGAATCCAAGGGCAGAAGGGTAACTGCATCTCAGGAAGAGATTGGAAGTGGAAACTGAAAAGCTGCCAGGACCTAGGCATTTTTCAGTGCATTTTGGCTTTTTCATCTTTTTCTGTTTGCAGCCTGGCCTTCTGTGCTAATTGGTCTACCTTCCAGTACAAGATGGCCACTGCATGGCTTCCAGTTTTAGATCCTTGATCAAGACAGCAGGCCAGACTGAGTTTGAATCTAACTTTTAGTCTTACTTCCAAATTCTAATTGCCCCAGAGGGGACCAAGTGTCTCTTCCTGGTCCAGGACATGTGACCTTGGAGTGGAAGCAGGTCATGGGGCTTGTATATGGCTGTTGGGGGACCACTCCTGTGGGAAGAGGGTAAGAGAAAGTTAGGCCTTAACCAAGAATTCACCTTCAAAGGTTTATGCTCTAACAAGAGGAGCACATCTCAGGAGAGAGCTGACTTTTCAGCTTCCATTAACATTTCTTTTGTGAAAGGCTTTTTGTTCTTCTCTCCTTCCCATTGTTCTGAAAAGATCAGGATTCCTTATATAAATCCCACTTTATTTGTTAGCTCCAGTGTGAGTGCATTTCTGTTTCTTGCGATGGGAGGACCTTAACTAAAATTTCACCATGCAGAGGACAGGGTGAAAGAAGGCACTCCAAATTCAGGCAACAGCATTAATAAAAGTGCAGGTGTGAGAAAGTTCATGGTTAGTTGGGAAGAGTTCTTCAAATGGACACTGCAGCAGCGGGTATCTGAAGGGATGGTGTGGAAAGTGAGACCAGAAAGGTGGTTTGGAAACTGATCATATCAACCTTAGAAATTCCCTTCTTGGTAAACTGGAATAGGCTGTGGAAGCCTGGTTGGGTTTTGAATTGCAGAATAATGGTATTTACCGAATGTGGTGTGACCATCTTCTTAGAGAGTGATAGCACCTCGTCGGTGCCCTAAGTTTGGTGGTGGTTAGGTTATAACTTCAGAGTTACATGATGGATAAAATTCCACCTTAAACTCAAGTGGAAGTGTACCCGAAATATATCAAAGAAGCCTCATTTGCTGAATCTTCGCCAAAATGTACTGGGTGACTATAGCAGACGCTACTGGCGGCCCAGCCAGACTCCCTTTACCTGCTGCTGTTTGCCTCCCGCAGCTTCTGGGAGCGCTGGAGCCAAGGGCTTACATCCGTGGCCTCCCTGGGAGTCACCTCATTTGGAGACGCAGGGAAGTTTCCACTGCTTGACCCCCTTGGGCAGTGACTGAATGATTAAGGGAGTACGACAGGCTGACCTCTTTGCCTCAAGAGGGGACAGTTCTGCTATAGGATTTGTCCTCTGGAGTCTCGCGGATCAGGCCAAGCTGCGTGTTACCTTGCTCAATATCTTCCCTTTTCCTCTCTTGCTTCCCTTGCTAGCTTGCAGCTTTCCCCTGGGGAGCCTGCTCTCGACAGTTCGTGGCACCCAGATCGCTTTTCTCGAGGCTGTGCTTCAAGGAAATCTTCCCTAAGACAGTGCCATTTACTTCGGTAGATACCAATAAGTCACCCAGGTTGCTGTGTTTCCACTTCTCTGAGCATCGTGGTCAAAGCTCAGATTCTGGGATGAGCCCCAACTGCATTCATGTCTTGGCCATGACACCTGATAGGTTCTGGTCTTGGCAGATCGCTCAGTCTCAGTATCCTAATTTGCAAGATCCAAATGGGATAATAATAGTATTTTGGTTTGATGAGGATTAGATGAGCTAACCCATGGGAGGTGTTCAGCCCGAAACTCACACAAAGTAAAGAGCTCATTAGCTACTATTGTTATTACTTCTGGTTTTCTCTTTGACAGAGATATTGCATGTAGTTACCCCCGTTGTGCACTGTGCAAGAGGCTCTATGTAAAAAGTAGATTTAGGTATTTATTTAATGACATTTTTTTGATGGGTTAAAGTAAATGTCTTAGGAAGGCACAGCTTTTCCTAATTCTTACAGAGGTGCTGTGTGTGTTAGCCGCAGACTGGCCTGAGGCACGGTTTAGATTTCTTCTTTTGTTCCCTCAGTCAGTTTGAAATTGTGGCCCCCAGCTTAGTCTTGACTATGTGGTTGCACTCGAGCAAGCTGGCATTAGCCCTTCTTTTTCCACCTCTTCTGGAGCTCCGTGACAGGCAATGGCTGGACTTTGATTAACCACACAGCTCAGCACTAGCTGCTTCTACTCAGGCTGACATTGTCCAACGACCTGCTGGCTGAGTCATCTGCAGTCTGTGCTGCGCCAGTGTAAGGGGGGTGATGCCCGAGCTACAGAAGAAGGTGTGGACGTACCTCTCAGGGGCGATGAGTGAGAGGAAATCCAGGGTGGGGCCGCTGGCAAGGGTAGGTCTGACCATCCAAAACACTGTTGTTTATTCACACTGGGCCCTGAGGTTTAAAAAAAAAAAAATCAGGCAATGACACTGTCAGAGTTAGCATGAGGTGACCAAAAATACCCGGATGCTTTTCCTGCCAAGAGCTTTTCACAAGAAAGAAGTGCTTTGCTGTGGAAAGTTCTGCTTCCTCCTCCCACCCTTTCCTCAGGGTGCTAACCAGGCAGATATGTTCTCACCTTTCTGGCCATTGCTTGTCACCTCAGTTGGGGAAATGATGGTATTCCTGTCTTCTAATTCACAGAAGTGACAGTGGCAGAATAAATGCCTTATTTCAGCCCAAACTGGTCATTCTCTAGGAATAGCTTTCCATGCTATCAACTGGATTCAGTCCCTGAGGCCTGGTGCTGGCAGGAGAGGCTGAATTGCCTTATCTGATGGAAGCTGTGAGATGGAGAGAAGCTGTGGAGGGGCACTGTAACCACATTTCTATGCTATGAGCTGGTGCTAGCCAGGAAGGAGGGAACCAGGTCATAGGGAGAGTGTTGACAGATCTAACTGGTGAATGCTCTGTATGTGGGAAAATGTACCTTTTCTTAAAAGAAATCAGGTAGGAAGAGTACCATAGTGTTACTGTATCTGGAACACATAGAGAAGCCTTTCCCTTTTGAAGGATCTAGTCACCCCACACTCTAGTATAATGGAGGGCTATTCACCTCCTGGGTCCCTTGGGGGCCATAGTCCCTTCTGGTCAGCCAGCCTTTCCACAGACCTCTAGGAAACCAGTCAAATGAACAAATCTGTGGGAATCCACAGCTCACAGACTTCAGATCTTGACTGGCAAATTTGTATGTGGTGGGGTCTGATCTTGGATAACACACGAGAACATTTGGCTTAACTTCTGAACTGTTGCTTCTGAAGGGGTAGAATCATGGTGAGCTATGCATTTCCAGGGACCCAGTCAGAGAACTCAAAAAATTCCAGTTGTATCAAACACTTGCTCCTAAAATCTTGGATAACCACCTCACACTTGAACGCTGCTGTTCAGGGAAAAGCAGCTGAGTTTCCCAAGCGGGGCAGGACAGAATCTTCGCCTTTGTTTCCTTATGTGGGGCAGGAGGGGACAGGGTATCTTCCCCCTCATTGCTCCTGTGGGATAGAACACACAGATTGTCAGCATCATCAAAGTTGGATGGAAGTCATCTGGAACTTGCCTGTCGTGCCCAAGGCAGGAAGCCACTTGGTTCTAGGATAGTTAGGACGCCTTGTCCCTCAGTCTGGATCACCTCCCTCATAGAACTCAGGTTCGTGCAGCCTCTTGAAACAAGAAAGCTTATTTTAGCCTTTGGATCTATGCGCTGTGGCTTATGACTCCTCATAAGTGGCTACCATATTGAGTGGAAACGGAGCCATAACTGAGAGGTGGCTGAGGAGAGCCCCGTCTTCCTCAGGCTTATTCATCAACTTGCAGAGTGAGGGAGGGCAACGGTTTCACAAATGGAGCTGGAAAACTTTTTCCTTCCTTCATATAGAATCTTCTTATGTCAATGGTTGGGGCAAGCAGACTGTCCCTTGGGACCAAAGTCCAGGTTCTGCTGGGGAGAGGGGAAAAGAGTCAGATCTACTTGGAATAAGTTCACTGGGACAGAACTGTATTCTACTTTGAGCCAAAAGCCTGTGAAATCTCATGGGCCATGAAGTCCAATTAAAACAGAGCTGGGCACAGTAAGAGACTAACAGGCATGCATAATTGTGAGAACCAGGATTTTAGTGGGGAAAGAGAAAAAAAAAAAGCCAAGGAGAAGCCAAGGCCAATTATCAGAACTGCTAATTTTTACCAACCTAATCATTAATGAATACCATGTTTCTGAAAAGAATGTTAAGAGAATAATTGTATTTCAAGGGCTTGAAAACTGCTAAACTCTGAAGTTGTACAATTTGTGCAAATTAATATGATAAAAAGAGACAATTAAGGTTTATAATTAACAGATAAATACAAATGATCTGGTGAAGACAATCTAAGTTTCTGCTCTGTCTTATGAAGCAGTGTAATTGATTTTTATAAATGCTAATTTACAGTGCATGCTCTGTTAACCATTAACACAGGGAAGGGAATATGGAATAAATGGAACGCAAGGAGGGATGGGAGCCAGGGAACTGACAGACTCCAGAAGAAATAGAAAAATATGCCAAATGTTGGAATGTGACTTCGAAAGGGGAAAGACACCACCCAACAATAATCTTCCCTCACACTGGGGCAAAAAAAAAAAAGAAAAGAAAAAAAAGAGAAATCCCTCAATTGTCTGTATAAATGCAAAGAACTTTTTCCTTTCTTGTTCCTCCACCTTTCACGATGAGCTAGCTGGATTTTCCTTAAGTTCTGAGGCCACGAGTGACCTGGTCTGACTCGAAGTATGGGCCACGTTGTATAAATAAAATGCACCTTAGCAGGGAGAAGTTTTCCAGGCAAAGGCGGCTGAGCTGTCCTGAGGGAGGCCTGCATCACTTCCGATCAGGAGCCGAATGCCATTAGCAGCGGGCTGCTGTGGACAGAGAACTCCCGTGTTGGCTCATATGGGATCTGCACACCGAATGTCACCAAGGGCGAACGTTCCAGACGGCAGGCAGTTTGGGGTTGAGCGCCTCTGACACCGGCAACTCAGAGTGAGTTTGCTCCAGCATCAGTGTTTTGGTTTCTGATAATGACTATAGAGGTCTGGTGAGTCACAGTCTTCATAAAAGAAATCCTGAAACTATGACTTTTTGTTCTGACAGTGTGAAATCCTAGAGATTTTTACTGAGCTCTGATGAACACTTGGGCTCTGAGTTTTCAGGCTGAAATCGCAAGAGAAAAAAAGAAACTGGATAAAGAGACTGTCAGAGGTTGTCTGGAGAGGAGCATCATTGTTCTAAAGCTCAGGCTGGTAAAGTCAGGATGTGACTTTTCAGCTACTGTTCCTCCCAGCCACACGCCATTAACCTGATCCTCATGAGTGAGGAGTGTCTCCAAGCATTTGCTAACCTAACTGCTGCTGAACGTCACATCTGCCTCCATGCTTCTGGAAGCCCTTATCCTTAATAGCAGTTGTATTTTCAAAACTCATTTTTTTGGGTTCCCCTTCTTTGTTACATTTTGATGAGTCATATGTGGATTCTGAATTTTAAAATTCCTTAAATTTATTAAACAAAAGGAAAGGCAAAACCTATATTTAAGAAACTAAAATAGAATGTATTTTTTATCATGCTTGTCTGCCTTCATATTAAGTAGGAAGTAAATACATGGTACAGACCAAGACTGTCTGGTAGAAATATAATATGAGCTGCACATGCAATTTAAACTTAAACTTTTCTAGTAGTCACACTGAAAGAGAAACAGGTGAGAGTAATTTTAATAATATACTTTATTTAATCTGGCATATTCAAAATATAATTTTAACACACAACCAATATAAAATGATTAGTGAGATACTATGTATATATATACACACACACACACATATATTTATATATATATATATAAAACAAGTCTTCAAAATAGGATGTGTGTTTTACACTTCTGGTGTATCTCAGTTGGCACTAGTCACATTTCAAGAAATCGTGCCAAATGTGGTTAATGGCTAATGTACTGTATAATGCAGAGAAAGAAAAAGAGAAGGAAAAGGTGAGAAATCACTATAAATAGATCTTCCAGAGTTGTATTGATCTTTATTCTAATCATAAAAATACAAGGGTTATGGTGGAGGTGAACTGATAGCTAAGTCATTATGTATAATAATATAAAGTCTAAATGGTACAAAGATGATAAGGCTGAAAAAGTATATTCTACTAATAATTATTTCATTGGATCTACTGTTTTTTAAATCTACTGTTATTAAGTTAAAAAGAAACTTGCTAAGCAGAGCCTAAGGAAATAGTATGTTCATCTTGAGTCATCACCCAAAGGCTAGATTCAGAATATATAACCCTATTGGTGGAATGGTGGTCACCACAATACTTTCCTACTTTCATAAAGTCTTTTGGATCACTTGGCTTAGCTAGATATGGTACAATATGGCTTCAGTCCATGTATGTGCCAGATATATAAGGGCCAATACTTCTTCCCTTCCCTTTGCTTCCCTTCCCTTCCCTTCCCTCCTTTCCTTTCCTTTCCTTTCCTTTCCTTTCCTTTCCTTTCCTTTCCTTTCCTTTCCTTTCCTTTCCTTTTCTTTTCTTTTTTTTCTTTTCTTTTCTTTTCAAGTAGCTTCCATGCCTAGTGTGGAGCCCAGCACAGGGCTTGAACTTACCGCTGAGATCAAGACTTAAGCTGAGATCAAGAGTCAGATGTGTAACTGACTGAACTACCCGGGTGCCCCGGGGCAGTATTTCTTTTCAAGAGATGTAGGCTGCCTTGTGGTTTACCCATGGCATATGTCTTATGGCAGTCACCAGGAAGTAACCTTTATGTCTCAGGGCCTGGGCACTCCACCCATCATACTTGGAGGAATAATTTAGAGCAACAGTGGAAGTCCATGCATCTTAAAGAGAACGCTCTTATGGACAGATGCAAAACAACATTCAAGTAAATGAAATGAAAAGAGCAAGTGCAGAACAGTGTGTGTAATATGTTAGCAAATGTGTAAAAAGGAAAAGTGATAGTTGTATATGCACAGACTATCTCTAGAAGGACAGAAAACAGGCAGTGTTTATTGCCTTCAAGGAAGCGGGGGGCTGGAAGACAAGAGGGAGGGGAAGAATTTTCCCCTTTAATATTGGTCCTTTTAGAATTTTATGCCCTATGATCTATTATATTTAATATATGTATATTCCTTTTCAAATTTTATACCATGTGAATATACATAAAATGAATAATGTAGACATTTTAAAAATAGCAACATTTGAAACAAACCAAACTATAATAAAAGCCATGTGCTAGTGTGGGTTACTATGTTCTGTCTTGGAGTTGAGGATCTTTCAACTCCACGACTAAATGATCAACCAGACCCAAGGGCAAGGGGAGAAGTTACTAATACCGAGGGGAAGCACTCCCTGAATATTCTTTAAAAAGTAGACCAACAGGGGCACCTGGGTGGCTCAGTCAGTTGCTTTCAGCTCAGGTCATGATCTCAGGGTCCTGGGGTCGAGCCCCATGTTGGGCTCCCTGCTCAGCAGGGAACTTGCTTCTCCCTCTCCCTCTGCTGCTCTTTCTGCTTGTGTTCTCTCACTCTGTCAAATAAATAAATAAAATCTTTAAAAAAAAGTAGACCAACAATTGTAATTCAACAATTACTTCCCGAGTGCCTAGTTTGTGCAAGTCACTGGGCAAGCCAACATGTCCATACTGCTCCCCTCAATGGATGTTGAGTGGATATATCTGTAGGGTGAGTGGTACCACTTTTTATGACAAAGTTAGAGCCAAAGCAGATGGACAGGTAGCTTTATAGTTTCTGAGACAAAAGTAGCTTTAATCTTCCAGTTTAGAGAAGATATTTTCAAAAGTGCTTTTCTCTGATAGAGACGCAAAGAAACATCTCTCTGGTAAAATATGTGACAACAAAAAGACGTAATGTCAACACAAGCCGTATCAGCATGAGACATCAAACCTGGTGATAAAATACATGTTTTTGTAAAATAAGTGGGTGGGGATGTTACGTTGCCCCTCACTGATCTGTCATCTCTTGTAAGTATGTGATGGAGCTGAGACTCCCAATCTCAGGTCTTGGGGACAAGACCACTTCTCTGGAAATCCAATAGAATACATTCTTTGAGGAAAGACGCGCTGTAGCTTCCACATGCTGGACACCGAGAGAAGCCCGGAGGAGACACAGGATGCGCCTAGCAATGGCCCTGCCTTCAAGGAGCTGATCGTGTGCCTAGGATGATAAACATGCTCCAGATAGCCGCAAAAGTACAGGGTAGAGGGGAAGGGGGGCGCTTTAGGAAGTGGGGAGGAGCAGGGTGATGAATTACTGGAATTTTTCCTGGGAAAGGAACAAAGAAAAGTTACTTAGGCAGAGTGTTGTGTAAAAAAGGGCAGAGATGTAAAGCGGCAGGCTTGTTTGAGGAAAGGGGACTTGAGCTTGTCCTAGATGTCCAGGACGCTGCACAGCAGAGAAAGGTGAGGCCGTGGCAGGCGAGGGCCCTTGTGAGGGTCACAATGGCACTGAAGAGTTTGGTCTTCTTTTCTAAGCAATGGGGAGTTATGGAGGATATAAAAGGCAGGAGGGAGGCTGTGCTGAGGCCTGAGGTGGGGCCAGGGCACCAGACAGAGCCCTGAGGAGGGAGCAGGCTGTGCCAGCAGCCAGAGGAACAGGAGGAGGGAGAGGAGCCAACAGAGTTTAGAGCGGGGGCTTTGGAGATGGCTGACTGACTCAATGGAAGGGTCAATCCATGATCCTACAGACTTTTAGATAAAATCCACATATCAAATTACATGTTCTTTTGCTAACAGAATGAAATTATCTTTTTTTTTTCTAACACAGAACTAATTAATAATGACCTTAAAAATCCATATTATAAAAGAGCTATAGTTAATTCTGAAGTGATTTTAGAATCATTTAATTTGACATTGTATTGGAAATCATTTGATCCATAACTTGCTCTG
Source organism: Spilogale gracilis (assembly GCA_004023965.1). Classification (NCBI taxonomy): domain Eukaryota; kingdom Metazoa; phylum Chordata; class Mammalia; order Carnivora; family Mephitidae; genus Spilogale; species Spilogale gracilis. The sequence goes on from PITA01003871.1 coordinate 103,250, forward strand.
GAAACACGTGAGATGCCTCATTTAAATGTCTGCCTGAATCCCAGGCTGAGGCTCTCACAAATGTTAAGTTACTTCCCAAAGGTCACCACTAACAGGTACATACAGAGAGGTGAAGGATTAGACTCGTCACAGCTCAAGGCCAGGTGGTTCTAAGTTTGTTGGGCTTGGATCAGACCTGTGCCAAAGACTGAAGGAAGGCCCATATTTCCGTGAAGCATCCTCTGTTCTCTGAGGTAATTTTATCATGTGACAGAAAATGTTACATAGCTTTGAATAAGAAAGTTCAAAGGGTGGACAGGCCAAGCTCTGGACTGAAAGTCCAAGAAATTTTTCTTCATAAGAAATGGGAGAGATTTAATTTGGTTCCATGAAATCTCTGTGACCGAGACTAATGCTGTGACCTAAAAACCTCATCAATTTGACCACTGGATTAACTCACACCTTTTTGGAGTACGTGCTGGAGGGAGGGTGAGCGAAGGTTCACATGCCTTCTAACAGGCTGTCAACAATGAGTAGCTCTATAGACCTACCGGAAGCCTTTATGTTTTGCAACCAACTATTTGATATTTAAAAGTTGTTAGATTATTTTAGACAGCACGGACTGCTTTTCGCTGAATTGCTGTCCCTCAGGGGTTTCTGTGCCAAGGTACCACTCTCTACTAGCCACACAGAGAATGACCCAATTGTGCCTTTAGTTTCCTCTAAATACAATCTATTGATTTTCTTTCTCCCACAGTAAGCAGGGTGATCTTGGTTATTCCAAAACAATTAGGTGGAGTGTTTGGTTGGACTCTTCTTCAACCTTGAAGGATTTTATTTACTCTCCTCCATTATAGCCCTAAAGCTTTAGTCCCTTATAGCCAAGAGTTGCCTTTCTGCGCCAATAAGCAAAAGCATTACAATATTAATAACCCTCGGCCATGGGTTTAGCTTCCTCACCTTCTTCCCATGCTTGGATGATTTCCTCCGCATTTGAAGCAATCAATAGTGGCCTGAAATTCATTCAGACTCTCACACACTCCATGAGGTTTCCAAAATAAGCCAGTGGCAAGCATTTAATTAGTTCATTTTGTTTCTGCCAGGGCAGAGATGCAGGCTTGAGACTCCAAGAACTGGTCCACAATATAGCTGTGACGGCAACCTTCATGCCTCGGCAGTGTGTAGGAATGGGATTCAGGAGACTAATGATTCTGCCTCTTACCGCCCTCTCTGTGGCTTTTGACAGCTTTCCTTGACAATATGAACCCCTGTTTTCCCTTGGGTAAAGACAGTAGGGTGCCAGGAGTTTTCGAGGGTGGTTTCTGCCAGCAGTAGGGCCCAGTTGCCTCGTGCTAAGGATAAAAGATGCATGGGACACAGTGAAATGGTGAAAGAGGGAGACAGGGCTTGAAGTGAATTTTCACCCACTTCTCGGGAAGGGCTCTGCTAGAGAGGAGAGGATGGTGCAGTGGGCCTGTCTGCAGACCCGTCCCTGGGCCCACACTAGGCGGAAGACACGAGGGCTGCGGAGTATTTATCCCGCAGTATTTATTTCTATACCTTGCAAAGGCTCTGAAAAACGGAAGTATGTCTTAGAATGTTTATGTCAGACTTTTTGCTGATAGTTATCAGTGGTTTTGAAGTCACGGCACTTCCGGCAAGAGGAGCCAAGCGTGAATCGTGTTCATACCTGGGGCAAGGCTGCATTCCAGGCTGATGGGCCAAGAAGTCCTCCAGCTGGGGACAGGCAGGGCTGCCCAGTATTCACAGGCCGACGGGGAGAAGAGTCCCTGGTTCTTTGTGTGAGTTCACAAGGGCTCCAGAGCCATGATCCTGCGGTACTTCCCTCCACCCCCAGCCCACATTAGCATGTCTCCCGTGTGGGGCCCTAAGCCATGTCTCTGTTGGGGAAAAGCCCACACAGGCAACGCAGCACTCTGTTCCCGCTTCTAGTCCCACCTCCTCACCTTCTTATTGGTTTGTTGAGGCTTCACTTTGATCCAGAAGAGGGAAGTCAACTACATAAATGCATACAGAAGAAAAGAACATCAAATAAGTGGTTCTGCTGAAGTGTGTACACATGCTGACCCTCCAAGAGTGTTTCTGTCTTTTGACTTTGTAATAGCATTCCTGGAAATTTATCTCAAGGATAATATTTGAAGTCTGGCTCAAAGGCTTCTCTTTGTTTTTTTGTGTACTTGTAATTTCTTCTCTGCCTTTTTTATTATGAAATATTTTAATTAACAGAAGAGTGCAAAACAAGTATATGTCCTGTGGAAAGAATAATAATAATGGAGGAAACACTTGTGTCTCAGCATGGGTGGTGTTTTAGAAGCACCCTTTGGGCCTTCTACAGCAATTTTACCATTTACAAGTATATCTCTAAATAACATGATTTTCGTTTTGCCTTTTTTGAGTTCTATGATTGAATTCTTATTTTAAATATTATGTTATTGCAGGTGGCTCAGTCAGTTAAGCGTGAGACTGTTGGTTTTGGCTCAGGTCATGACCTCAGGGTTGTGAGATCGACTGAGCTTCAGGGCTCCTGGCTCAGCGAGGAGTTTGCTTCCCCTCTCTCTCACCTTTTGCCCCTCCCCCTGCTCTTTCTCTCTCTCTCTCAAATAAATAGATAAATCTTTAAAAAAGAATTTTTTCAAATAACTAAACTTCATTTAGTTTCTCTCTTCTACAGTATTCCAGCATTTGAATGCCACAGTTTATTTATCCAGGCTACTACTAATAAATATTTGGGTTGTTTCCAGTTTCTGCTCTTATAAGCAATGCACCTGTTAGTATTACTGCACATGTACAATATTGTATGTGTGTAAGAAATTCCCTAGGGCATATACTTTTAGGAGTGATATTACTGGCCCATAGAGCACATGGTCAGCTTTACTAGCTGAGAAGAGACAAGTGTGATTGTCTGATAAATGCCCCTGGGGGTTCTAGTGGCCCAGCACCAAGTGGGCGGGGCTGAGGAGCTCCCACTTAACTCAGAAAGGCCCGTGCCCCCACCCAGTTTCCCATAAGGTCACGAGATGGTAGTAGTGGTGTTGCCAGAGGACTCTCTGGATGGCTGGCATCTCAAATTCAGATTACTTGACACCGATCAAATCCCACCCACCCCCGCGCATTCTACCCATGAGCAAGGGCTCCTGCTTCTGGAGCAGAGTTCCATTGTGCGCCTAGCAGTGCCCTGGCCCTTCCCCCTTGGTGGCAAACTGAACTTACGGTGAACCACCCATGTTTTGCTGACCCTGTGCTTTAACTTCTCCCTCCAGTTAAACCACTTCTGTGGTTACACATAATGACCTTTAGGTGTTTGACTTCACCGCCTTTCCACGCTCGCTAAGGTCATACTGTTTTCTTTCTTTTTTTCTTTTTTTTAAGATTTTATTTATTTATTTGACAGAGAGAAACACAGCCAGAGAGGGAACACAAGCAGGGGGAGTGAGAGAGGGAGAAGCAGGCTTGCCGCCCAGCAGGGAGCCCGATGTGGGTATCAAACCCGGGTCTCCGGGATCATGACTTGAGCCGAAGGCAGTCACTTAACCAACTGAGCCACCCAGGCGCCCCGATCATACTGTTTTCTATGAGCGCTCTGATTTCCTTCTTATCTGCAGTGGGTGAGGAGTCCTTTAGCTCTCCGTCCTCACCAATGCATGTTATGTGAAATTTTATGTTTTGTCAATCTTGTGGCTATGAAATTGTAATTGCTGTGATTTCATTTGTATTTCCTTGATCGCTAATGAAATTGAGTATCCTTTTGTATGTTTATTGGCCATTCAGGTTTTCTCTTGTGATTGTACCTGCTCAAAGCTCTTTTCTGAGTTGTTTGCCTTTTAAAAAATTGATTCTTGGAGTTATTTATGTATTCTGGTTATGATCCCTTTGTGACTTATATGAATTACCCACATTTTCTCTCATCTTATGGTGTCTTTTCTCCTTTATTATGGAATCTTTTGTAAATAGAAATTCTTACTTAATTTTGGTGCAGTCAAGTTTATTGAGCTTTTGCTTTATGGTTTGTGCTCCTGGTCTTATTTACAAACTCCTTTTCTATCCATGGGTAACTAAAATCTTCTCCTAAATTTTCACCTAAAAATTTTGTATTTTACCATTTGTGTTTGGGACTTTATATCCTGGATATGATATTTGCGTGTGGTAGTAGTCCAATTTTTCCATTTTTCCATTTGGATAATTGTCCTAACCTCGTTTACCAAAAAAGTCTGCTTTTTCTTAATTTACAGGATCAACTGGATCAGATATCAAACATTCTTATGTGTATGGGATCTTTTTTGGACTCATTATTTCACTCCAACCACCTGTTTGTCCATTCCCACAGAAATATTATACTGTTTCAAAGTCTCCAGTTTATAAAAGATCTTACTATCTGGTAGAACAATTTACTTCACCAGGTCCTTTATCAGTAGGATTTTGTCTCTTTTTGGCTTGGGTACTTCCATATAAATTTTAGAATCCACCTGTGAAGTTCCACAAACAAATAAACAAAAGGTTGGGATTTTGACTGTTGTAACCTCAATTTGGGAAAAACTGAGGTCTTTAAGTTATTAGTTTTCAATCCATGAACTTGATACATTTTTACTTTTATTTAGTTTTTAAAAAAAATGTCTTTTACTGAGATTTCTAATTATCTCCATAAGATCTCTTTAAAAGGCTGTTGAGAATAGTATCTCTGGTTTTCTTTTCCTTCCCTCTTTTTTTTTTCTTTTTCAAGTTTTTATTTAAATTCCAGTTAGTTAACATACAGTGCAAGATAATGGTATCTCTTTAAATTTGTATTTGTTTTTGTTAGGATGTAGAATGCATTTATTTTTGCATACTGGTTCTTATTAATTCTAGTAATTCACCTGTAGAACTCTTATTTTCTGCATATGCAGTCATATCATCACTAAATAATGGCTATTTTATTCCTATTTTATCTCGCCTTTCTCTGTTGACTAAGCATAGTGCAGTGTTGAATACAAAGGGAGATAATAGGAACCTTCGTCATGGTGCTGATCTCAAAGGGAGGAGTATTTTCAGTGTTTCACGAATAATATGTTGTTTGCTGTATGCTTAGCTTATAAAATTTTTTATTAATAGAAGGGAAGACTCTTCTCTTTGATTTTGAGTTTGTTAAAATTTTTCCTTATGAATAGAAGCTGTATTTTATTATATACTTTTTTACCTGTATGAATTCAGGTGGTTTTATTGTTTTTCTCATTTAATCTGTTAATATGATGAATTTTATTATTCATGCATTTCTAATGATAAATCGTCTTTGCATTCCTGAGATAAATCTAATCTGATTATGATTTTTCTATACATTGCTTAAGTGAGTTTGTTAATGTTTTTAATATTTTTACATCTATGCTCATGAGTAAGACTAGCTAGTAATGTTCCTTTCCTTACTGCTCTTTTTTTTTTTTCCTAAAGATTTTATTTATTTAACAGAGAGAAATACAGCCAGAGAGGGAACACAAGCAGGGGGAGTGAGAGAGGGAGAAACAGGCCTCCTGCCGAGCAAGGAGCCCGACGCGGGACTCGGTCCCAGGTCCCGGGATCATGACCCAAGCCGAAGGCAGTCGCCCAACCAACTGAGCCACCCAGGCGCCCCCTCCTTACTGCTCTTGACAGGTGTTGATATCAGGCACACATGACTTTCATAAATGGATAAGGATAATGAGACAAAGGAAAAATGTAATAATAATTAAAAGATAAAAGTTAGAATTAGGCTGTGATGCAGAATTTATGCCGTAAAATCTCTTGCATGACTGGGAATTTGGCTCTGAAATTCCTAGCAATGAATTCAAATTAATTTCATGATTCACCAAAATCCATGATACAAAACCCAAACTGGCTGTTCCCGAGCAGAGCAAACTCTGTAAGGGGAAGTAAAGGGTGGTGGTTTGGAGACTGTTTCTTGGAGGTGGACTATCTGAGTTTCGATCTTGTCCCCATAACTTACTAGCAATGTAATTTGGGCAAGTTACTAATTGCTTTGTGTTTCATTTTTCTCACCTGAAAAACGAAGATAATTATGTTATCTAGTCATAGAAGTGTTTCCCAGATTAAATAAGTTAATACACAAAGAGTACTTGGAAAATTAATCGGTTTTTAGTAGCACCCAGTGAACAGTAGTGTGTTATTATCATTTCTGATACTGAGTCCAGAGAGAAAATTTCTCCTTGAGTTCCTTTTGAGAGGATATCTTTTTATGAACAGGAAAATAACCGTAATAAAATTCTTATGGGATTATTATTACTGTTATTATTAAATCATTTTGAGAAGTTTGATATCCTTTAGGCAAACTTTCATAAGTAATGTTTTTTCAGTTGTGTTTCTGATATATTTTGAGAACAGTGATGTGAGCTGATACTCTATGGCTAGCTACCTGGAACACAGGCATTTAGTTACATACTTCTGAAACTAGAGGAGCATAAATAGAAGACCACCTTGCCTCCACATGGGCCAAGAAGTCCTTAATGAGGACATGGCCAGATATCCCTCTTTGAGAAGTTTTGGGTAAGGAACAGCACACAGTCAAAAGCGTGGTCAATAGCCCAGTGGCTATACTAATTTTAGTTCAGGAGAAAGTTAAATCAGCTATTGCAAACTCTCACCTTGGCAGTAAATTGGTTATTAAGAAATGTCTCTATATAGGTACCTAAATGAGTTAACTTACATACTAGATAATTGAGTATTCCACATTCCAGTCAAATAGAAATAATGACTACTAATGCTTACATAGGGTTTACTCTGTGCTGTCTTGTTAGAAGTACTTCACATAAACTAACATTTTTAACCTTCAGTACACTCTCTGGAAGCAGGCACTGTTACCATCCTTGTCTTACAGATGAGTCACGTAACTAGTAAGTGGCAGAGGTGGGATTCAAATCCAGGTACATTGGCTCCTGAATCCAAATGTAAGTGAGATGCCTACCCAAAATGATGACTTTTAGAATAATTGACTTGAAGGTAGCCCTTCTTTGTGGCAGTAACTGTATAGCAGGCCACTATATTCCAGATGATGAAAGGATAGGAGCTGTGTGTGAGAGTGTTTTTCCTTCTCTATTCCATGACAAGGCACATATCCAGCCCAGCAAATAATGGTGTACATGTGGGACATCTGGGAAGCTCAGTCAGTTAAGTGTCCAACCCTTGATTTTGTCTCAGTTCATCATTTCAGGGTTGTGAGATCCAGGCCTGTGTTGGGCTCTGTGCTGGATTTGGAGCCTGCTTGGGATTCTCCCTCCCTCTCTCTCTCTCTCTCTAAAAAAAAAAAAAAAGGTATACATGTATATACACATATATACAAGTAGAAAACAAAGTGAAAACAATTAGAAAACAGTAAAACATCTTTCATATATACAGTTTCCACCTGATCAGTTATGGATCCTAGTTCTGACAGTGGATTACAGAGCAGGTTCTCATTAAGCATCAATAATGAGAGTCAATAGTATAATGATCTTGTGATTGACAGCCACAGTCAATGCTCATCTACAGAAATATAAAGAAGAAATCCAAAAAGAGCACATACAATCTTTTGACATTCTGAAGATACTTATTTATAAGTCAATACAGAATTTGTCAGTGATCAGCAGTGGAATAACTATGCCTCAAGGCCACCTCTCCTGAATAAAATATTGGCTTGCTGCACCTAAACTTTGCAGTTTATGGAAAAGGAAACAGGCATGCTGCTATCTGTAGAATCCTTTTCTGTGGTCGCCACCTGCAGCCCTCTTTAGCTGGGTCTATCCAGCACATAAGTTCTCATTGGCTTTGGCTTTTGGACACTATGGAAGCATCACATTCAGCTGCAGCTAACAGTGGGATTAGGTGTGATTGGGTATGGGTGGAAGCTGGAGAGCACTGGAAAGCCTAGGGCATTTCCTGTTTTGCAGTTTCTTGGCAGGTAGGCCTAGGTTAGTTCTGCTGCAACGTGGGACCCTTCCAGTGGTCATTACCCATGTGAGTTTTCAGGGTTCCAGTAGGATGGTCAAGAAAATAGTCTCCTCCTTGAGGCATTATACCTAGGGGAATACCACCCCTTTGGGTGATTGCTTTTGGGGATTACCTTTGCTAACACTCTGATTCTATAATGTGGGAATAGTAAAGTTGAGATAGTTTTAAAAACTGTGATGCAGTTGACAGTGGTTTTAGCTGGATGATAGAATATTTGTAGAGTTAATAAAGATATACATAGGATGCCTGGGTGGCTCAGTTGGTTAAGCGACTGCCTTCGGCTCGCATCATGATCCCGGAGACCGGGGATTGAGTCCCACATCGGGCTCCCTGCTCGGCGGGAAGCCTGCTTCTCCCTCTCTCACTCCCCCTGCTTGTGTTCCCTCTCTAGCTGTGTTTCTCTCTGTCAAATAAATAAAGTCTTTAAAAAAAAATAAAGATATACAAACAGGGATCTGAGCATACTCTTCCAAGCAGTTCTTTAACAGTTATGGGGGCAAGAAGTCTCCTCAGGTACTTTATTTCATTAGATTTCTTTATACAAATCAGTTGTTCAATACAAGGAGCACTACCTTGATCCTGCAAGAAAGCAGCCTGACATCTACAAAGTCACTTGGGTTTTTAGAGCAGGGGAAACAAACTTAGCAGTTGAACAAACCCAGATTTTTAAGACCTCATTCATCAATCACATTCATTGCTGTGATAAGAATGTTTCAGACTCTGCCTTCATTTCCACATCTAATGGTAAATCTCTGATCTTGTCACGTAGATTACTCAAAGTATTTTACAATGTGATAAGATGTTTTAATAATATTTAAAATTTGAAAACTCCCAGATAGTTCTTCTTATTAGCATGATGTAAGCTTTACAGTTTTGTTTTCTTCATTTTGTTTTGGTTTTCCTGTCTGGCAGTCCCTAGCTCTTTTTAATTATTCTATAATGGACATTGGAATGGAATGTCACATGTGGTTGGGACCCAGTGTGGATGAGGCAGGTTTTAAGTTATTAGCAACCAAGGAAGGAAGGGAACAAGGAAATTTCTTCCTCTAGGCACTGAGGCCAAGTTCTGAAAGGTCATAGCATGGCAACAGACCACCAGTAGAAGCTGAAAGACCCTCAACTTATACTTCATTCCCAGGCTTTCTAACCAACTCAGAAAGTTATGAGTGCAGACTTGACTTCAGGATGGTTATACTTAGACATAAAACTTAGGGAAAATTGGCTCCTCCCACCATCCTGAGATAACTCTAAGGAAAATAGTAAGTAAACACGACCTGGCTCTAGTATAAAATTGGTTCTAACCTTTGGAAAGACGTACAGTAAAATTTTTTCTTCAGTTTTTTTCTATAAGCTATCACTTAGTACCATCACATTCTATTCATAATGAATTTTAGTGAGTCTCTAAAGGGACATCCTGAAACCACAGGAAAGTAACCCATTCATTACTAAATGATTCTTGGCAGAATCTCACTGCATTTACTACAAATCTTGGTGTCTAAAGTTTAGAGACAACCAATTCTTCTATGGAAGATACAGAATAATTTGAGATTTAAACAACTTAATAAAAAGATAATATGGAGAACAAAGCAGTGAGAACTTTGGGGATAGGTAAGATGAGTGTGGGCAAGATGTCAAGACAAATGATGTTCAGCTCCCAAAGGAATTGATGAGAACTGGAAAGAACAGGTTCCAGCCATATGAGCAGTGGAGCTCAAAAGTAGCCTAGAGGTAAGAAGAAAGAAGATCTCACTCATTTTGAAAATTCTTGAAGTGTTATTGTTTTCTTCCCATACATCATATCAGGAGGCACATGGTTTGAGTTGGTATTTTCCAGATGTCTCTGTTGTAAGGTTACTATATTTTCCATTTGTAATTAATAAGTATTACGTATGGAACAATATTTTGAGGCTATATATTTCTTGTTCCTCTTTTCTTCTCTAACAGTCCTCCAACTTTAAAACACTAATGTGGAGAGATTAATGTCTTAAAGTGGAAGTTTCTGACAACAAGCTATTAGAACCCATTTAAAAAAGCCAACACATTCAATTGTTTATTTTTGCCACACTACTATCTTTCTAGAAGACTCTTACTCATTAAAGGACAGACAACAGGGACCTTGTGAAGCCCAAAGGAAAGCAACTGAAGACTTAGAGCATATCACCAGTTAAGCTATGTCCTCAGATGTCCTGGCTTTTCTCACATCTTGCAAGTCAAGCTCATCCAGTCCAAGGTGGAGCACTCAGCCATTTTCTGGAATTAGGGAACGCTTCAGATTTTCTGGGTCAGGTACTGGGGTGGGGCTTAGTGCTGAGTAATTCCTCAGAGAGTATGGTGTCTGTTGGCAGTGGGTTTGGGTGGCCTGAGGGTCTCATGTTTCAGTCAAAGAGGAAAGAACTGAGAGGAAAACCACTTTCTGAAACTGGGTTTGAAAGATGGTACAATGACCCTCAGTGGAATCCTATAAGAGGATCTAACAAAAGATGTGCAACAGGAAGTTACATTGTCATTGAAGCCAAGGTTCTGAAGTTTGACTGACTTGTCCTTCAGGACTCATTCATTCTATAGCACTTTTTTTCCTTGAGGAGGCCAGATGGTGGATCTCAGACAGCTTGCCTCAGCCACCATTTTGTACACTGGGAGGTATTCCAGGGATTACATTGGCCTGTGATTTGGATTGAAACAGACTTTCTTGATTTCCTGTGTGGACCTGTGTTGCAGCTGGCCAAAAGAGGCATGATTGATGATATTTTTTAAGCAGTTGAAATAGTCCCCATTCTGGTCAGCTCTTATAGAGAAAGACAGTTCAGGAGTGCCTAGATGACTCAGTCAGTTAAGCGTCCAACTCCTGATTTCAGCTCAGGTCTGATCTCAGGATTGTGAGATCAAGCCCTGCATCAGGCTCTATGCTCAGCTTAAGATTCTCTCTCTCCTCCCTCTGTCCCCTCCTGCTGCATGTGCTCTCTCTCTCTCACTCTTTCTCTCTTAAAAAAAAAAAAAGAAAAGAAATAAAGGCAATGTACTCTACAAGAATTTGGCTTTTGATGTGACCTTGCTGAGGAGAGAAATGGAATAACCTGGAAAGAAGTATATTAGAGGTTGGCTGGAGAGTGGCGCCCAGGAAAGAATCCTTCATTGTCTTCCTTTCACAAGAGTAGAGTGAAGTGAAGTGAAGATTCAGTGCTACCTAGCTCCTCCCCACCTTCAGCCAACCTTCCTTTCCATCTGAGTACATTGTATTGGCACATTGCATTCAAACTCTCCTTGCCTGAGATTCACCAGTTGTTACAGTTTCTCCCATTTGCTTTGTCACTTGTGTGTGTACTCTCACTCACACGTACTCTTTCTGAGCCATTTGAAGGAATTCTACTGTAAGAAAGAGTTGTCCATTTCCTTTTATGCATTTATTTATATCCAGACGGATCATGGATTCCTCTTTCTATTCACTGGATTGTAACCCATTACTATCACTATCTATTTTGATGTCCCAGATTTGGTTAGTGAGAGATTACAGACTTTTATGCCCAGATACTTCAGTGTGACTTCCTAAGAACCAAGTAATTCTTTTACATAATCATAGAGTCATCAAAATCAGAACATTCAACACTCACACATTATTTTATTAAAAGATTTTATTTATTTATTTGACAGAGAGAGAGAGCACAATCAGGGCGAGCAGCAGGCAGAGGGAGAGGAAGAAGCAAGCTCGATTCCAATCTCAGGACCCTGGAACCATGACCCAAGCTCAAGGAAGACGTCCAACTGACTGAGCCACATAGGTGCCCCAACATTCACACACTATTATTATGTCATTGATAGTCCATGTTGAGATTTGTCAGTTGTCCCAATAGTGTCCTTTATAATAAGCTGTATGCACCTCACCTTGCCTGGATCCAAACCATGACCACACATAGTGTTGAGTTATCATGTCTTTTCAGTCTCTTTTGATCTATAACAGTTCCTTAGTCTTTATTTGTCATAAATGACCTTGACATATTTGGAAGAGTACAGCCAGTTATCTTATAGGAAGACCTTTAATTTGAGTTTAGTTGATATTACCTTACAATTAGATTCAGATTATGTATTTTCAATAGGAAAGTTAGAGAAATGATACTGTATTCTTCACAGAGCATCATGGCAGAAGTCATATGGTAGAAATTGGTGTCTTCCAGATTTCTCTACTATAAAATTAATATTTTTCCCTTTGAAATTAGAAAGTGATTTGTAAAGAGATATTGCTATGTATATATCCTATCTTCTCAAACTTTTATCCAGTAGTTTTATATATATTAATGGGTCTTGCTTGAATCAATTATTATTATGATAGCTGCAAAATGGTGATTTTCTATCTCCATCATTCTTTCTACATTTATTAGTTGGCATTCTACTGTAAAGAAGAACTTTCCATCATGTATATATGTATTTATTTGTTCCTGTATGGATTTATGGGTTCTTTTATTCAGTGGTTTGTAATTTATTACTGTCATTATTTATTTTGATAGTCAAAATGTCCCAGATTTGGCCAGTGGGAACTCCTCCACACTGGGTCCACTGTTCTTTTGATGTATCTGCATCATTATTTGAGCTTCCTCTTTTTTTTTTTTTTTAAGATTTATTTATTTATTTGACAGAGAGAAACACAGCTAGAAAGGGAACACAAGCAGGCGGGGTGAGAGAGGGAGAAGCAGGCCTCCTGCGGAATAGGGAGCCTGATGCGGGGCTGGATCCCAGACTCCGGGACCATGACCTGAGCCGAAGGCAGTCGCTTAACCAACTAAGCCACCTAGGCGCCCCTATTATTTGAGTTTTCTTTTGGACACAGTGAGATATTTCAGGTTTATCTTGTACTTTCCTTGCCTCAGCCCTAGAAACAGTCATTTCTCCAAGGAGTCCTGGTTCTTTTTAATGGAGAATGGCTTTTAGAGACCCAGCTCTCGGCAATAGATAGGCTCACCATCACTAGAGTTTTATTGCTTTGTCAGCAAACAGAGCTATGAAATAAATACATTTGTGCGACTGTGTCTGTGTATACATATATACTGTATTTCACATATATGTGTGTGTCTGAGTAAATACATGCAGAACACACACCTACACATATATGCTATGAGTTTGTACTAATACCTCTGGTTCTACCCTGGGATCATGGGCTTTATTCTAGGCTTACCTTTCTATATTTATAACTCCCTTCACAACAGCTGCATTTTAAAAGCCAATCTTAAAATTAGGTTAATTTAAGGAAAAGTCAGGGGGTGCACAGAAAGCAAAAGGGAAAAAGGTCTTTGAAGTCTGTTCATGGTGTGAGGTCTCCCTAATTGCACTACTTGCTGAATTGCTAAAGTCAATGAAAACCTTTTACATGGCACAAGAGTGGAAACTTAGGAAGCCATTAAAATAAAAAGAAAATTGAATGTAAGAGAAAAAAGGAGTAAACAAGCAGTTAAAGATAAGCTCTCAAGTCTAATAAAGGTTGAAGGTTAAGATTTTTGAAATAATAAAGCAAAGTGAATGAGGTTTAAAATAGAAGATAGGTTATAAATCAATGAAGTAAAAGGTTAAAAACATAAAAAGCTAAGAAGATAAATTCTGAGACAAAATACAAATATTACATAAACTGGAAAGTGAAAATACTGAAAACAATTCAAGACTGAAAGTAGAAAATGAGAAATAAACAGATAAGAATCAAAATTATAAAAATAATAATAAGTAGAAATATTGGGGAAATATATTTAAAAGAAAATAACAACAAAAAGCTGAAAGACCAGGGTACCTAGGTGGCTCAGTCGGTTAAGCATCTAACTTTGCCTCAGGTCATGATTTCAGGGTCCTGGGATTGAGCCCTGTGTTGGACTCCCTGCTCAGTGGGGAGCTTTCTTCTCCCTCTCCCCCACTTGTGCTCTCTCCTTCTCTCAAATAAATAAATAAAATCTTAAAAAAAAAACAACTACAAAACAAGACTGAAAGAGCAGAAAGGAAACTGAGAGGGGAGAGGAAAGGTATTGTGTAGAGCATAGGGAAAAGAGATCCCTGACCAAATCCATGAGGTTCTGCTTTTCTTGTGGGCAGTGAACCTCCTGTTGTTACTCAGTTGCCCTCTACAGAGCCATAGCTAGCACTTTCTCTTCTTTGTAGAGCACCCCACTATGGGACCACTGCAAGGGGCCAATGGTCATTGGGAGTGGAGGACGGATGGGTGGACATTCCCACAGCCAGTAGTCCACGTAAGCAAGGGCAGAATAGCTTCTGAGGCTTAGGAGCCCCTGCTCATGTTTCCTTCCAGAAGAACAGCTGGGATTGTCTGCCTTGAGTGGCATAAAAATGGATGCAATGGTACTTTCCAAGGGTCCAATGTAGAATAAATGGCTTGGAACTTGGGAGACTTGGGTTTAATCCAAGGGTTCCAGCTAATGTAAGCTTGAATAAGTCCTTTACTCTCTGAGTACTCTGTTTTTATTTTTATCTATCATCTATCTATACTGTAAATGGAGAGACAGTCAAGCGATATTTTCCTATATTGTACACAAAACAAGCGTTTTCCTATCAGTATTAGGTCACAGACAAGTCAAATACCACATTTTCTATAGTAGATTCCTAAGTCAAAACCTTCTGTAGATGTGTGTAAGAGAAAGAAGAGAGGAAAGGTGTACAAGGACCTGAGCTGTTGCTGAATGGGAAGATGGAGGAAGAGGTGTACACAATGCAGTAAATGTTTGATTCAGCAATTCTCAAACCTAGGGTTGGGAAAGAATTGTTGAGCCACCGAAAGACTAGGTTCATCAGATTTTTTTTTTCTTTTTAATAGTATCGGTAAAACTAAAATCCAGTTGGGAAAGCCCAAGACTCCAGCCAACAAGGAAGAACTTAGTGAGCCCTAGTAATTATCCACATCGTAAAGTTAAACAGGAAGCAGAGCCAACTCTATCTGACATGTAATCTGAAGTTGTAGTCACGGCATTTGTGTGAAGATGCTTCTAAGTGGCACTTGTCCAAGGGTATCATCGTAGTTGGGTGTGTCGCTGATCCTCTCTTTCCCACAGCACACTGGGCATTGTATCATCACACCAGGTCTCTCTCATCAGCGTCCTAGAAGATGCAGGCATCCTAGAAGATGCAGGTCCCAGGAATGAGGGTAAAAGATTGCCAGTCATCCAGATACCAACGAAAGTCAGGGTAGCAAGCAGGGAACATCAGAAGGGCAAGGTCCCAGTTTGGTGGTGGTCTTCCCCTTGTTCATGCCTCTTACTGAGCTAACCTTTAGCTGGAATTCCCTGTTTTACCCTCTTGTTTATGTTCTGGCTTTGGGTTTGGTGTGGTTTTGGTTTTTATCCCTTGCTTTCCATGAGGGAATGATGGGAGGAAAGGGTAGGGTGGAGAAGAAACATGGACATGCCATCCTGCCCTTATGGGATCCAGAATTCCCATTTTACCTCTCTGTCTCCCTCACCTTTGGCTAGGTCCCCTGAGGTCACTTCTCAGTATCAGTCAGAGGCCAATCCAGGATGAGAACTTTTGTTTCTTGGTTTCCTCCATACCCACCTTCTATGGTTTCTTTCTAAGTCATCCCTCAGTCTATCCTCCAGCAGACCCAGTTCCCTCTCTGAGACTGGAAAGGAGGAAAATGTGAATGTAAATCATGTAAGAGTCTGCAGTGTGTTTACTTAATGTCATCAGCATATTTTGGTGATGATCACAATAAGCAGGTACTAACGTGGGCACTGGAAATATCCGGGCTAATCTGTGCCTTCCAGAGCTTGCAGTGTGCTTGGGTCAATAAAAACCTTTTGTTTTATTGGCAGAGGGAGGGGAAGAGTCGAAAACAGGAGAGTCAATAGCAACACCAGATGCCACAAGGTTGCTTGTGGTTAAAGATGCAATGAATGGCATAGAACCTGAGTGTTAAGCAGTTCAGGAGAGTGGAGGGAAGCTTCCTGTGTGGTCACCTGAATCCTGATAGGAATGAAATTTACTCATGGTCACTACCTTTCATTTCGTGACACTGTAAAGTCTACAAAAGATATTGCTCTGTTGAATGTTGAAATCATAGGTCTTCCTGCAGAGCAGACCAAGGCTCTGCCGGCTCAAGTGCCAGCAACGAGCCAGGTGTCCAGATCACAGGACTAGACTTCTTTGCACTAGAAGGCCTCCACTGGGAGAACGTGACTTGCAATGAGCAGGGAGGAGAGGCTTCTGAAAGCAGACCACCTCATCAAACATGGAGGGGAGTTTGAAGGACCTTGAAAGTAGGGCTGGAGTTCCTTGTTAGAGAAACAGTTGGCCCAAGTCAGGATGAACTGACTGCCGTTACATCTGCCATCCCCTTAAATTAGCGGTCCAGGGACCAGACCTTATCCGAAAGACGTGTGTGTTTGGTCCACACAGCCATTTAAAATGTGTGCATTAATGGCCCACATTAAAAAGTGAGGTGATTTTTTTTCTCTTACACACATGCACATGTACACACATATACACATAAACACACATTCTCAGATGGCTTGCTTCCCTTGAAAACTGGAATCCCTGTAATGCCAGATCCCTGTTCTCATGGCAACTTTGAGCTGGAAGTGTGCAGCAACTGCTTTTTAAATGGCACCAGTGCTCTGTATGTAGTTTTTCAGGGCTCCGCAGCATATGGCCCCTGAAGACTTTGGAGTTTTCCTTCCTTGATTTTGATGGAAATCCTGCAAGGGAATGGGATCATTATAGCACTTTCACTGCTCCTAGATTTGAATACTCTGTTACAAATTCAAGAGACAAGTATGACGTGGTAGAAAGGGTCAGAAGGCCTGAATTCCAGCTCAGCTCAGCCCTACAGTGGTGTGTGACTTAGCTAAAGCAGTGGACCTCTCCCAGCTTCAGTTCCATGGCCTTTTGATGGGGTGTGATGATACCCACTTGCAGTGAGAGTGAGAATGATGTGACTTAATGAAAGTATGGGGGCCACCTGTATTGTTTAAATGCTTATTTTAGGAACCACGCAATCCAAGATGCAAAGACACAGATTTGGTTCTACAGCATATTCCTCAATATGATTTTGGAATCTTGGTGTTAAAAGTGTCAGTTATGAGGAAGAGCTGCGGTGACTTCCATGGAACTTTGAGGATGTCATGGACTCAGAGTGGGGGACAGAAAAGAGGCATTGAGAGAGAGGCTGCAGCCTTCCTGGCCCACAGCTTCTAGGCCATAGTGCTTTTGGTCATCCCAGCCAAACTTTCCCATTTAGCCCTTTGAGTGGGAGATTATGTATACTTATATATCAGAGAGGTGCTCTGAATCAGAAGGAACTGTAACCAGACCACTTTATGAAATCCACCTTCAAGGTAGAAAAAGTATTTTAGAAAATCAAAACTTGCTCAATAGGGAAGGACACGCAAATCACACCTTTCTCATCCCTGGGAGAGCTTCAGGTGCCTGTTGCGGATTGATTTTAGGATTGTGACAATAATGCTGATGTCCTTTGAAGATGACAGTAGCCTGATAAAACTCTTAAAGAAGATTCTCATGTGAACTATTTTAGGTCAAGATTCTCTTTGGGCACCACTTTTTGACTTGTCTTTTGTTCCGGCTCCCTGAGTGGTTATTATGGTGACATGTGTGGGTGAGTGGTAAAGTGGCCACGATGACAAGTGCTTCCTGACTCTGTGTTCAGGTGTATAATTCTGTTCCTTCTTCCTTCCCACTTTCTGCTCCCACTCTGTCTTCCTGAGCCCTGTCAAACAATGCCCTTAAAATGCCATTTTGCCTTTTCATTGTGATTCTTTTGTGAGAAGAAATTAGAGCGACCACATAAACGCTGCCTGGGGACATCTGTCATCTTCTGGTTTGAACAGAAAACCCACAGCTACATGATTTTTGAGCATTGGTTCATGTTTACCCAACTTCCCAGACACCAGAGAGCTAACCTACTTCAACATTTATAAAATTGCCATGTGTTCAGGCAAGTTCTTTTTTCCTTTACTTGTTTAAAGCTTTTCTTTCTGAAAAATATTACTGAGAGGGTTGGATGCCTGTATGTGAAAGTAATAGCTTTGGGGGCCGAGTAGGTAAATTTCTATCCTCAGGCCACCAAGCCAGAGTATATTTTCTCCTTTCCTGGTAAATTGAGAGATGCTAGGAAAAAAGTAGTTCTAGTTTTCATTATTATATGCTTAAAATAGGCTGGACTCAGCCTGTCCTTGCACTGAAACTGAACATGTAAATTTCAGTTTAAGTAAGTGCTTAATAGGAAAAGCAAAGGGGTAAGCCCTGTAGGCTCCCCTGAAGGCCACTTGTGGCCTTACCTCTGGTTTGCCACCTCCCTTTTTGCAGTCACTTTTTTAAGGAGACTAGTTTGAATTGTTGAGCAAGACCCAAGCAAAGACAATGAATTCTCTTGCCATTGGAAGGGGGAAGGAACTTGCCCAGGCATCCATGGGAATGCAAATGAGCTAATGCGCTTTAATTCAGACCTTCTGTAATATTCTATTTTCTTTATATTTCTATATATTCTATATATTCAGCTTTCTTGATGCTGTTAGAACATATTTTTATATTACTTGATAGTAGGGAGATGGTGGAATTTGGATCCTACCACGCTGAATTGCTTCTATTGCTTCTCTAGCCATTCTCAGTGACTTGATGCCTTGCATCAGAGGTGATAGAAACAATTTGACTTTATTATGGGTACTGGCTTCAGGCACAGGGAGGAGTTGCTTCATTGCATTTCTCAATGCAAAACAGGGCTGTGGTGGGGCTGGTCACATTGCTATTAGGACACCATGTTCTTTATATTTGAGCAAGTTGTCCTCTCTAACTGCACATAGCTTGCCTAGGAAACAGTGCAGGAGGGTGCAAGACATTTGAATTCTGGGGTGTTGTTTCTATCCTCTGGTGTTTCTGGTATCTGAGAAAACACACTTATGTCAGGGATCAAATGTCTGCCAGAGATTTCAGGCAATGACCAATCTAAGGTGAATAGAAGCTACCAGTTCATGGTCACTGCCCAGCAATCCTGAGAAAAAAATACTCTTCTGGAAGATATTGTTGGACTATTAGTTCAGTTTTTAAGAAGCACAGTCTCTACAGTTTAAGAAAATAGTATTTTATTCTCAATGTGACTCAGTAGAGAAGGAGAAAACTTCCTTAAGCAATCGGTTGGAAAAAGGCAAGATTTTATTTTATTTTATTTATTATTATTATTATTTTATTAAAGATTTTTATTTATTTGACAGAGAGAAACACAGCCACAGAGGGAACACAAGCAGGGGGAGTGAGAGAGGGAGAAGCAGGCTTCCTGCTGAGCAGGGATCCGATGTGGGACTCGATCCCGGGTCTCCAGGATCATGACCTGAGCCGAAGGCAGTCACTTAACCAGCTGAGCCACCCAAGTGCCCCATATTTTTTATTATTTTTTTCCAAAAATTTTTATTGTATTATTTTATTTTTTCAGTGTTCCAAGATTTATTGTTTATGTCCCACATTCAGTGCTCCATGCAATATGCCCTCAGAACTCACCACCAGGCTTTCCTATCCCCCCCCAAGCCCCTCAGTTTGTTTCTGAGTCCAAAGTCTCTCATGTTTCATTTCCCTCCCTGAATTACCCTACTTACCATTTTTTTTTCCTTCTCCTACTGTCCTCTATATTACTCCTTATGGACCACAAGTAAGTGAAACCATGTGATATTTGACTTTCTCTACTTGGTTTATTTCACTCAGCATAATCTCTTCCAGTCCAGTCCATGTTGCTACAAAAGTTGGGTATTCATCGTTTCTGATGAAGGCATAATATTCCACTGTATCTATGGACCATATCTTCTTTATCCATTCATCTGTTGAAGGGCACTTGGCTCTTTCCACAGTTTGGCGATTGTGGCCATTGCTGCAATGAACACTGGGGTACATATGGCCCTTCTTTTCAGTACATCTGTATCGTTGGGGTAAATACCCAGTAGGGCAATTGCAGGGTCATAGGGTAGCTCTATTTTTAATTTTTTAAGGAATCTCCACACTGTTTTCCAAAGCGGCTGCACCAACTTGCATTCCCACCAACAGTGTAAGAGGGTTCCCCTTTCTCTGCAGCCTCTCCTCATTTGTTGTTTCCTGTCTTGTTAATTTTGGCCATTCTGACTGGTGTAAGGTGGTATCTCAGTGTGGTTTTGATTTGAATTTCCCTGATAGCTAGTGATGATGAACATTTTTTCATGTCTCTGTTAGCCATGTGTATATCTTCTATGGAGAAGTGCCTCTTCATGTCTCCTGCCCATTTTTTGATGTGTTCATCTTCTTTTTGGGTGTTGAGTTTGAGTAGTTCTTTATAGATATTGGATATCAGCCCTTTGTCTGTAGTGTCATTTGCAAATATCTTCTCCCATTCCATGGGTTGCCTCTTTGTTTTGTTAACTGTTTCCTTTGCTGTACAGAAGCTTTTTATTTTGATGAATTCCCAAAAGCTCCTTTTTGCTTTTGTTTCCTTTGCCTTTGGAGACGTGTCTTGAAAGAAGTGCTGTGGCCGATGTCAAAGAGATTACTGCCTATGTTCTCCTCCAGGATTTTTATGGATTCCTGCCTCATGTTGTTGTCTTTCATCCATTTCAAGTTTATCTTTGTGTGTGGTGTAAGAGAATGGTCTAGTTTCATTCTTCTATACGTAGCTGTCCAATTTTCCCAGCACCATTTATTGGATACTTTTTCCTGCTTTGTTGAAGATGATTTGACCATAGATTTGTGGGTTCATATTTGGACTCTCTACTCTGTTCCATTGGTCTCTTTGTCTGTTTTTGTGCCAGTACCATACTGTCTTGGTGATCACAGCTTTGTAGTAAAGCCTGACGTCAGGTAACATGATGCCCCAGCTTTGTTTTTCTTCTTCAACAATTCCTTAGCGATTCGGGGCCTTTTTTGGTTCCATATAAATTTTAGGATTGTTTGTTCCAACGCTTTGAAAAATGTTGGTGAAATTTTGATTGGAATGGCATTGAAAGTATAGATTGCTCTGGGCAGTATAGACATTATAACAATGTTTATTCTTCTAATCCATGAGCATGGAATGCTCTTCCATCATTTTGTGTGTTCTTCAGTTTCTTTCATGAGTGTTCTGTAGTTCCTCGAGTACAGATCCTTAACTTCTTTGCTTATGTTTATTCCTAGGTATTTTATGATTTTTGGTGCTATAGTAAATGGAATCGATTCTCTGATTTCCCTTTCTATATTTTCATTGTTAGTGTATAAGAACGCAACTGATTTCTGTGCATTGATTTTGTATCCTACCACATTACCGGCTTGTTATATGAGTTCTAGTAGTTTGTGGGTAGAATCTTTTGGGTTTTCCACATAGAGTATCATGCCATCTGCAAAGAGAGAGAGTTTGACTTCTTCTTTGCCAATTTGAGTACCTTTTATTTATTTCTGTTATCTGACTGCTGTTGCTAGGACTTCTAATACTATGTTGAACAATAGTGGTGAGAGTGGGCATCCTTGTCTTGTTCCTAATCTCAGAGGGAAGGCTGTCAGTTTTCCCCATTGAGAATGTGGATTTTTCATAGATAGATTTTATGAAGTTGAGGAATGTCCCCTCTATCCCTATACTTTGAAGAGTTTTAATCAGGAACGGATGTTGTATTTTGTCAAATGCCTTTTCTGCATCAATTGAGAGTACCATGTGGTTCTTTTCTCTTATTGATTTGTTCTATCATGTTGATTGAGTTGTGAGTGTTGAACCACCCTTGCGTCCCTGGGATAACTCCCACCTGGTAATGGTGGATAATCTTTTTAATGTATTGTTGGATCCTGTTAGCAAGGATCTTGTTAAGAATCTTGGCATGATATTCATCAGATATATTGGTCTGAAGTTCTCCTTTTTGATGGGGTCTTTGTCTGGTTTGGGGACTAGAGTAATGCTGGCTTCATAGAAAGAGTTTGGAAGTTTTCCTTCTGTTTCTTCTTTGAATGTTTGGTAGAATTCCCCAGGGAATCCATCTGGTCCTGGGCTCTTGTTTTTGGGGAGGTTCTTGATCACTGCTTCAATCTCGTTACTAGATATATGTCTATTCAGATTGTCAATGTATTCCTGTTTCAGTCTTGGAAGTTTATAGGTTTCCAGGAATGTATCCATATCTTCTAGGTTGTTAAACTTATTGGCATATAACTGTTGATAGTAATTTCTGATGACTGTTTCTTTTTCCTTGGTGTTAGTCGTGATCTCTCCCCTTTCATTCACAATATTATTAATTTGGGTCTTCTCCCTTTTCTTTTGGATTAGTTTGGCCAATGGTTTATCAATCTTATTAATTCTTTCAAAGAACCAGCTTCTGGTTTTGTTGATGTGTTCTACTGTATCTCTAGTTTCTGATTCATTGATATCTGCTCTAATCTTAAATATTTCCCATCTTGTGTGGGGGGTTGGTTTAATTTGTTGTTGATTTTCCAGTTCTTTAAGGTGTAATGAGAGTTGGTGTATTGGGGATTTTTCAATTTTTTTGAGTGAGGCTTGGATGGCTATGTATTTCCCCCTTAGGACTGCCTTTGCTGTATCCCATAGGTTTGGATTGATGTATCTTCATTCTCATTGGTTTCCATGAAGTGTTTCAGTTCTTCTTTGATTTACTGGTTGATTCACAGATTCTTGAGCAGGATAGTCTTTAGCTTCTAAGTGTTTAATTTTTTTCTGAACTTTTTGTTGTGGTTGAGTTCCAGTTTCATGGCATTGTGGTCAGAGAATATGCAGGGAATAATCTCAGTCTTCTGGTATCAGCTGAGCCCTGATTTGTGACCTAGTATGTGGTCTGTTCTGGAGAAAGTTCCATGTGCACTCGAGAAGAATGAGTATTCTGCTGTTTTAGGGTGGAATGTTCTGAATATATCTATGAGATCCATTTGGTCCAGTGTGTCATTCAAGGCTCTTGTTTCTTTGTTGATTTTCCGTTTAGATGATCAGTCCACTGCTGACAGTGGTGTGTTAAGATCTCCTACAATTAATGTATTTGTATCACTATGACTCTTTATTTTGCTTGACAGTTGGCTTATGTAGTTGGTTGCTCCCATGTTGGGGGCATAACTATTTACAATTGTTAGATCTTCTTGGTGTATAGACCCTTTGAGAATGATTTAGTGTTCTTCTGTGTCTCTGACTACAGTCTTTAGATTGAAATCCAATTTTTCTGATATGAGAATTGCTACCCTGGCTTTCTTTTGAGGTCCATTGGCATGAAAGATAGTCCTCCATCCCCTCACTTTCAATCTGGAAGTGTCTTTAGATTCAAAATGTGTCTCTTGTAAATAGCATATGGACAGGTCTTGTCATTTTATCCAGTCTGCAACCCTGGGCCTTTTTATTGGAGCATTTAGGCCATTCACATTGAGAGTGATTATAGATACATATGTTTTTATTGACATCATGTTGCCTGTGAGGTTCATGTTTCTATAGATTACCTCTGTAAATTTCTGTTCTGTGTCACTCTTGGATTTGTTTCTCTCTTATAGAACCCCTCTTAATATTTCTTGTAGTGCTAACTTTGTGGTTGAATAATCTTTTAGACCTTGGCGGTCCTGGAAGCTCTTTATCTCTCCTTCCATTCTGAAAGTCAACCTTGCTGGGTACATTATCCTTGGTTGCATATTTTTAAAATGTAATTTCCAGAATATGTCTTGCCAACCCTTTCTGGCTTTCCAGGTTTCTGTGGATAGGTCTGACATTATTCTGATGGTCCTCCCTCTAAGGGATCGCTTCCCCCTAGCTGCCCTCAAGACATATTCTTTGATTTTTATGATTCATGAATTTCACAATTATGTGCCTGTAGGTTTTTCTGACCTCATTGATCTTGGGGGTGTCCTCTCTGCCTCTAGGACATGAGCACTTGTTTCATTCCCCAGATTAGTGAAATTTTCATCCATGATTTGTTCAACTATGCCTTCTAGGCTTCTCTCTCTCCCAACTTCTTCAGGGATTCCAGTAATTCTGATATTGGAGCATTTCAGGGCATCATTTATTTTCCTAATTCTATTTTCATGGAATTTTAGCTATTTGTTTCAAGACTTCTCTTGGTCCTCCTTCTTAATCCATCTGTCTTTTAAATCACTAATATTATCTTCAGCTTCACCTACTCTAGCTGTTAGAGTATTTAAATTAGATTGCATCTCATTAATAGCTTTTCTAACCTCGGCTTTCACTTCTGTCATTAGAGCTTCTATCTTGAGACTAATGTTCTTTTCCAAGTTAGTCATTGCTTGGACGATTGCTACCCTGAATTCCATTTCTGTCATATTGTTTATATTCATTTCCAGTAATTCTGTGACAGGGGTTGCAGTCTCTGGGTTTTGTTCTGTTGGTTGTTCCTCCTTTGAGTGGTTTTGGTGAGGAGTGGTTGAGAGGATGTATAGCTGAATATATCAACCACTATTCAGGTGAATTGCTCGCTGGAAGGTTTTGGAGCAATCAGAAGTCACCACCAAAAAGGAAGAAGAAAGGAAAAAGAGAGAGAAAAAGAGGAAGGAAGCAAGAAAAAAACCCGGCCAGAGTGGGCCCCAGTGATAGGATTCATATGGTATTAAACTACAACAGAGTAAAGAAAAAGACCATCAAGAGTAAAAGAAAGTTGAAGATATCAAAAAGCTAATCCCAACCCGAATGATCCCTAAGACCAGTATTTATATAT
Source organism: Spilogale gracilis (assembly GCA_004023965.1). Classification (NCBI taxonomy): domain Eukaryota; kingdom Metazoa; phylum Chordata; class Mammalia; order Carnivora; family Mephitidae; genus Spilogale; species Spilogale gracilis. The sequence goes on from PITA01003871.1 coordinate 127,819, forward strand.
TACAAAGGCAAAAACAATTACACAGAAACACTGACAGAATAGGGCGGGAAGGTGAGTGCAAACCCTCCTTGAGGGCAAGGAAAGTATTTCAGATCCTCCCGGGTTTGTCTTGTTATTATTGTTAGAGGATTCCACTTTCTAAAGATATAGGGAGATTAAAACTGGTTTGTATATAGGGGTAGTATTGAATAGGAATGCAGGATTACCTTGAAGCTTATAACTATATGTATATTTAAAAGAAAAAAGAATAACGGAGAGAAGAGAGAAGAGAGGAAAAAAACAAAAAACAAAAGAAGCAAGAACAACAACAGAAAACACAGGTATGTGTTTGAAAAAGTTTCAAAGTACAAAGTTATTATGGAGTGTTGTATTAAGTATCATGTTGTAATAATAAGTGAGGTAAAAATTAAAAGAACAAAAACCGTAAGAATGAATTTCAAATTTAAAGTGGAAACTTTAAAAGTAAAAATAGCAAAAAGTTTTAAAAAGTAAATAAAGTGAAGAACTGTATCTATAAAGAGTACAGCTTTTGGGGTAGTACCAGGAGCTTAATATGTTGCCTTTCCCCCGATGTTGGGGTTTTACAGTTTTGTTGTTTTCCTCTTGTGCTTCTGGCTTGCCTTCTGGGGCGGGGCCTGCCGCGCTGTTTTTCAGTCCCTTCTACCTGGGCTGCGTCTCTCCGCCCCCTTCTGAGGAGCTGGACTCCACGGCAACCAGGTTTTCAGGCTTTTGTTCTCTGGAAGATTTATTCTTTTGTGGCTTTTTGCAGCTTTTCAGGAAGTCAGGCCAAAGCAAGATGTCTGCGCCCAGACCTCCTTCCCAAAGAGAGCCCTTAGCTAGCAGCCGTCTGGATGGTGCGGGGCACACAGCCTCTCCCTTTATCTTCCCCTTTGGCTGGTTGTCACAACTGGGGGCACTCGCAGCCCCTGCTTGTCATTTCGCTCCCGTGCCACGGAAAACACAACTGATTTTGGGTTGAGCAACCTTGTCTCTGCCCAGGGAGTCTGTGGTGCACACCCCCGCAGGAGGGACTGAGAGCCCGCTGCCCCGCATGTTGCACCCACGTCTGCAAAATAGCCTCCCGTGGGGGCTCTGCGCCTGGCCCAAGGGATGGAAAAAAGCAGCGGAGAGAGAAAAAAAAAGTGATGGAAAAATAAAAGTGGCAGTTTTAAAAAGACAATCCGCTCTGCAGTGTTCCCTCGTGTGCCGCACCGGGGAGCGCTTTCTCTGCACATATCTACATACCTGTTTCTCCGGCTGCCCCTCAGGCTCTCCGTTTTTGTCTGCTTTTAATCAGACCGTAATCTGCTGTTGTTCCCCAAACACAGAGCACTTTTGTGCTGGGGCATTGCTTTCCAATGGGTGGCCTCTGTGGACTTCTTCCTCACGTCCCTTTGTTTTTGGATATCACTTGATTGCTCCCACTCCACTGTACTTCTTTGTCGATGCTCTTCGTCCCCCGTAGAGATCCAGAAGTGTGAAATATTACATTTCAGGCTGATTTCATGGGTGCTCACAGTGTTCTTGCAGTGTTTTTTTGCAGGTATTCAGCTCACTTCAGAGGACTCCCGAAATGGGGTCACCCAGCTTTCCACCATCTTGTCCCCACCCCCAGTATAGACATTTTAACAATGTTTATTCTTCCGATCCATGAGCGTGGAATGCTTTTCCATCTTTTTGTGTCTTCTTCAGTTTCTTTCATGAGTGTTCTGTATTTCCTTGAGTACAGATCCTTAACTTCTTTGCTTAGGTTTATTCCTAGGTATCTTATGATTTTTGGTGCTATAGTAAATGGAATCAATTCTCTGATTTCCCTTTCTATATTTTCATTGTTAGTGTATAAGAACGCAACTGATTTCTGTGCATTGATTTTGTATCCTGCCACATTACCAAATTGTTGTATGAGTTCTAGTAGTTTGTAGGTAGAATCTTTTGGGTTTTCCACATAGAGTATCATATCATCTGCAAAGATAGAGAGTTTGACTTTTTCTTTGCCAGTTTGAATACCTTTTATTTATTTCTGTTATCTGATTGCTGTTGCTAGGACTTCTAACACTATGTTGAACAATAGTGGTGAGAGTGGGCATCCTTGTCTTGTTCCTAATCTCAGAGGGAAGGCTCTCAGTGAAAAAGGCAAGATTTTAGAAGGATGTTGCCTGATTGGATGTCCTGCAGATGGGGCTCACACTGACCCCTAGGTAGTACTTTGTAGTCTTCAGTACCTTAGGTTTGGCTGCTTATTCTAATGCCATGAAGTTAGCTGGGGCATTCAAAGTCATGTTCCATCTCATTATTAAACCAGCCAGAGATGTAGAGAAAGGGTTTCTGGCCTGGGGGAACAGTCCTGGTTTGCCTACTCTTGCCAATTGTCCTTCTCCTCCTCCTCCTTCTCCTCCCCTTCCCCTTCTTCCTCCTCCTTGTCCTCCTCCTCTCCTCCTCCTGTTCCTCCCCCTCCTTCTTCTTTTGAGAGAGAGTGAGAAAGAAAGCAAATGTGTGCTAAGGGTGGGGAGGGATAGAGGGAGTGGGAGAGACAGAATCTCAAGCAGGTTCCATGCCTGATGTGGGGCTCAATCTGATGACCCTGAGCTCATGATCTGAGATGAAATCAAGAGTTGCTCAACCAACTGAGCCACACAAGCACACCCACCCATTGGCTCTTTCTGCCACATATCTCTAAGATGCTGTCTGTCTAGTCATCAGAGTTGAGCTCCATAGCCTCTATCTCAGGTTGGCTTCCACATTTTGCTTCGGACTAGGTGAATGGAAGGGACAGAAGAGGAATAACGACGGATCAGGAGACAAGGGAAGTGCCCACTGTGTGGGGGGTCATGCAGGAAATGTGAAGGTGGGAATCAAGGAAGAAAAGGCAGTTAGGTATCTTTTTGAAAACTTTGTGTATCTCCTAGACAAAGGTGATGAAAGACCAACAGAGAATGCCAGCTGAGAAAAGTTTCTAAAAAGTTACCTCATTCATTTATTCCTTTATTCAGCAGAAATATCCTGGGTGTCATTATGAACTAGGTACTGTAGGTAAACAAGATATAAAACACCAAGTGCTTGGCTCTTAAAAAGTGTCTGGTCATCATAGGTACATAATCTATTATGTTACTGCATGCCATCTCCCATAGAGTCCCTCCTTGAGAAATTGCTTTTTGAATTTAGTACCAAGAAAGCCTTGTCTCTTGTGAGAAAATGGTCTATAGTCTCTTTTTTGATGTGAGAAGTTTGTAACTTATCATGTTTCTATTTCTACTCTGTGAATAAGCTGGGGTTCTAGGTTGCAAATCACAGTAATCAATTCTAGCTGTCTCAGGCGGAAAAGAGGAATTTGTTGAAAAAATATTTAAATCAAAAGACCCTGCTATATCAATGACTTGCTCAGGGGCATTGGACAAATCATTTATCCTTTTCAGACTTCACTTTACTTGTCACTTAAGGAATGCCATACAATCAGAGGGGAGCTCCCCAAATAGATGAAATGTTCAGAGTCCAAGTTTGGACAATAGGTACGAAAGACACTCTGGAAAGTGAGGCCTCAGAAAATGGTTCTCACACTTTTGGACCAAGGTGAGTAAGATGTCCAACTGTCTCTATGATAGTGGGTCACTATCATAGGGTTCAAGTCCTGAGAGAACCTTCTGATCGGCCAGGTTTCAGTTTGGGAAGCTTGTCCCTTTGAAGGCCATAGTGGGAGGGATAGCCAGTCTTGGGATTAATGGCAGAGTCTCCAAAAGGAAGAGCAGTGGGCTAATAGGAAGGGTGACTGATGCCGGATAGCAACAAAATGGATTGTAGGAAACAGAGTCAAACTGATGTTCTAAAACAGAAGCACTATCAGCTCTTAAAAGGAGCTTTTCTGCTCTTCTTGCTTTCTCTAGATCTCAATTTTTTCCTTCCTGTCCCTTTTATTATTCATGTTGTACAATGTTCGTTGAATGGCAAGTAAAGTGAGATTTGAAAAGGACTAATGACTTGCTCAATGTCCCTGAACTAGTAAGTAGTATAGCCAGGTCCTGAATGTATAGCTTGCTTGCTTGCTTTATTTATTTATTTATTTATTTATTTATTTATTTATTTATTGTTACTAAATTTTTTTCCCAGTGTTCCAAGATTCATTCCCCATTCCCCACACCCAGTGCTCCACGCTTTAGGTGTCCCCAGTACCCACCACCAGGCTCTCCCATCCCTCCACCCCCCTCCCTCCAAGTCCCTCAGTTTGTTTCTGTGTCCAAAGTCTCTGTTGTTTCATTTCCCTCCCTAGATTACCCTAGTTCCCATTTACTTTCCT